>OZ038393.1:8333050-8413050 GCA_964036045.1 Eutreptiella sp. 'Long Island Sound 2002'
GTCGGTGCCCGTCACTGTGTGTGTGTGTGTGTGTGTGTCTGTGTGGATATAAATATGCCTTTTGTCCAGTAAACATAGCCCGGAAGCTGCAAAGCTGCACCCCCCCCATGTCCAGACCCCCCCACCCCCGGGGGGAACCGTCACCAAGTGACGGTTCACCCCCCCGGGGGGGGGAGGGGGGCACCACTCCTGACCAACCACTTACCGTCGCATACTATGCAGAATTCATGGCTGGTCAGTTGCTTGCTGTAGGTGGCACAAGGGTCTGGACTCGACGGTGACATGCACAGATGCTGATGGTGCCATGCGCCTAATGCAAAAAAGCAAAAGTCTCAATGCATGGCATCCATTCATGAATTGTCTGCCTGCACCTGCTTCTGAACAGGGATGGACGAACTAGCTGCAGCAGGCTTTGCTGCAGGCTGCTTTCCACGTTTGGGTGCGGATTTGGGTGTAGGTTTATGCACTGTTGGGGCCACCAGTTTTTTGGGGATCCACTTTTGCTCCAGGATGTCCCGGGCGAAATACAACTTGTCCTCAAAGCTGTGGCCTGGCACCCACGTTCCCCAAGCAGACTTTGCCCAAACCACTTCACTGTCACTGTCCATCTCACTGTCCTCATCAGTGGTAGGACAATCTTCCTCCTCAACCACCTCCCCATCACTGTTGATCACCTGACCTTCTGAAACACTGCGTGCACTGTCACTGCCACTAGAATCCAGCACAGGGGCATTTGTGGAACGGACATAGCGCACAACAGCGCCTTGAGGGAACAAGTTCAGAGGTCTGAGGAGTGCGATTGGTCAGAACAAAGGAGGTGCACACGAGCTCTGACAATGAGGTCTCACACTTGCGCAGTTCTATGCAATATGACAATGACACGTTTTTTTTCATGCGAATCGTCCTTTTTTCATCTTCATCACCATCTTCGTTCCCTTATGGGATTTGTCCGTACTAAACTCAGGGGACGGCGCCCACAATGGCGAGCGCAAATGTGTACATATATCTGTGGCAGGCGTGGTGAAGATTAGATGCAGAGGACCAAAGCTAGTTGTTCATGATTCAAAGATTGCTGCGTGGTGGGCACCACCGGTTCAAAATGCAAGAGTTTCGGCTCAACAAGACAATACGCTTTGGAGCGCCCCACCAGGGCATCCCCCTGACCAAGTGAAGTGCACCCGTCTGTGAAATGGATCGCATCAGTGCCAAACAGCCATTCGAACAGGTCCCCCCACCATGATGCGTTTTTGTATCTCTGGCTTTGAGTTCATGTGCCATGGTGTTGATACGAAAATCCAGCTTCGTCCGGACCCTGTTGTGGTCTCTTTATGATTTGCTGAGGGCTTTCAATTTCTCAGGGAGGACCCACAATGCCCAGCATGGGCGATCGCAGCAATGCAGGACAGCATGCTCCACTCCATTTCACAGCCGGGTGTACTTCACTTGGTCAGGGGGATGCCGTGGTGGGGCGCTCCGAAGGGGCAGAATTGGTGATGTGCGACTTACAACCTGGGCTGTCATTCACTATGAATTCTGGTGGCAGGCCCTGCATTTCGTAAATCTCAAATCATCATTGAGCGGGGGGGGGGGGGGGGGCTGGCTCTTTGGGTTGCCCTCGTACGCGCAGGTAGCACGTGCCTAGAAAATTTGGGACACCTGTCAATACCCACCCAAAAAGTGCCTTCTGATGAGCAAGCTCTGGCAGCTTATCATGGCTTGACCCGAAAAAAAAGATTCTGACACCTGTCGACTCCTGCCCAAAGTTTTTGTGACACCTGCCGACACTGACAGTTGTACGGCGGCTTTCAAAAACATCACACTCGTTCACATATAGCAGTAGCAACAGGAACTAGCCCGCAGGGGGGGGGGGGGGGATGGACAGGGGGGGGACTGGACATGGGGAGGGTAGGGTATCACATACCCCACAGACTTCAATCGTCCCTCATTTCGTTTTTTGTGCTCCCGCGCTAGGCGTGTCAAGCAGCCCCCACCAGGGGCAACATCCACAGAGCGCATTTCAATCCTTTCTTCCTGCAGAGCGCCTTCCAGTGTTCTGCCTGATGCAGTTGACAGCCAACCCTTTTGTACCCAGCGCACGCCACACATAAAGGGGCGTGCACACTGCACGCATACTGCACCCTACGTTTAGACTAGATTCCCCCTGAAGAGCCCCTAGGCATGCACCTTCCAAACGCTCTTAAAATTATGCGACCCCAACTACCCAGGCTCAAGACAGTTGCAAGCTACCCCGCCCCCCCCTTGCGCAAGCACGGCCGCGGTCCCAAAAGTCAGGTCAAAACGGCGGTTCAACGCCCACCCCGTCCTTAGACAAGGCCATGCATGCGTGTGACACACGTGACAGCAAACGCGTGGGGGAGCGCTCAGATGGGGATGGCGAGGTGCTACGAATGGGGAAGAGCACTTTATCAAAAGCGGCATTGTGCTCGATCTCCTTCCCATTCCGCATGTACTTCAAATGGATGTAGTTGTCCCCATGATGAGAGGGACCAATAATAGTGGCAGACGCATGTCCCCCAGTGCTCTGAACGTGCATGACAGCTATGCCAGGCATAACATTGTTAGCCATGGCTGAAGATCACATCAGAACAAACAGCATGGGGTTGCAATGTGTGGTACAATGTTATTATGAAGAGAATGCACCATCACAAACATGACTGAGCCCCTCTTTCCCTGTACAAGCGCCCTACAAACACCCAATCCTTCCTTTCTGGACCATGAAAACAGCGGTCCAAAAATTTCCTCAAAACGGCGGTTCAATGCCCACCCCGTGCTTAGACAAGGCCGTGCATGCGCAACGGGGGGGGGGTACCTTCCCTTCACATAAGACATCATGCAAAATGGAAAAAGCCATGAACGGCGATGGTCACCACCCCGGGCATCACACCCTCAACAACATGCAACCTTCTTTCTGTTCAATTGTCAACTAAGTACAATCAACCTCAAAAGGAGTGGACGCGGTGGAAATGAGCAAAACATGTCTGAAAAGGGGTGAAAATGGGTGCTAGGGCCGAAACGCGCCTCTCAATATGTCCACTTGACTCTCAGTCCACGAACACGCTCACGCTTGACGTGTGGATACACAGTGTGGTTGCAGGATCTAAACCCCCCCCCACTTATAACCCCCCCCGATGGTAGTAGCATTGCGGATTGGTTGAGGGTGCGGGGGTGTGGGTTATGAGTGGGGGGGGGGGGGGTTATAAGTCCCTTGGTGGCATGGATCCAGACACCTTTTGACCTTCAGACGTCATTCATCTTGTTGTAATGGAAATTGATTTGGACCCATCTGTGGGAGACCCTGTGGGGGAATTTTCAGATGAGGAGCTCTTTGACTTGCTTGAGGGGGATGATGACAAGGAACCGATTGTCATTGCTTGACACGGCTAGCATTTCTTGTTCTATGCTTGTGTGCTGAAAAGGGGGGGTTAGAAGTCCTTGGGTGGGACGGATCTCCCGGGGGGTGGGTTATAGGGGGGCGCAATCATCATTCAAACTGCAACAGTTCTTGTGTTCGAGAGGATATGCTATGGACAATCTAGATGAAGCACAACGTATTCATCCGTCATAAAACTGCATCCATATCTACAATCAAACTGCAACTATCGTGCGTGTTCACCTGATGACTTATATATCGGCATGTGCTGCCTTCATGCAACATACTGTGTGTCTTATCTCCCACTGCTACCGTGATCAAGCACTCCTTCGGCTCTCAGTTGCTGTGGTAGTCCTATGGTGTGTTCTGCCGTGTGTCTGTGTGTTCCATTGCTGTTGCTGTCTCATGGTGCTGTAGTCATTGCATATGGCTGTAGTGCGTAGTTGGTGTGAGGGGGCCGGAGGCCCAGCCTCTAATTTTAAAATTCTGTTTGGACGCTTCGTTCCTGTGTATTGTGGGGCAAAAGCAGGGTTTTGCGGCAAGTACCCCAGCGGCAGCGCAGCCGGCTGCCGCACTGAAGACGGGGGTTCGAATCCCCCTCAGCAGGCGAGCTGAGGGGGAGTACGAGGAGGAGATGCGGTTCCAGCGCCGCAAGGTGGCACCGGTGGTGGAGCGCGCTGCTGCAGGTGTGTGGTGGCGGATGCCTTTTTGTTGCACTCTCAGGTATAACTGACACTGATCTGTGACATACCTCAGTGAGAAAAACTATGAGGACGAGACACGCCACCCTTCGTACCGGCGGTACCGGTGGTGGAGCGGGATGCTGAAGGGGGCGGTGGCGGAGGCCTCACCAACGGGCCCCTGGACGGACAGACGAACCGGGGTTCGAACCCCCGACCACGACGAGCGCCAGCCATGGCGCATACCACTAGACCATCCATGTCTCTTACCCTAAATGACGCGAATTTCGCATATACCGTATACGAAAACTCTCTCAGGGGCGGGGATCGGGCCATTCATCGTGCCAGGTAGGGGCAGCATAGTACTGAGGTGCAGGGGGGCCTATGCGCTAGTCTGATAGAAACAGGTGTTTACGGCGTTTCCGCTTGGGGACTGACGCGTCTGTACTCGCAGAGGAGTCAGAATCACTGCCCATAGAGATAGTTTCGTCATCGGAGTCAAATCTCAGTGGGGCGACACTCGTATTTGAGCCCGTAGGCGTGGAAAAACCCTCAGGAAGGAACCTGTCACAAGGGGTATGCAACAGCTGCAGGTACAGTGCAGTGAGTAGCTGTGTGGCTAGGCTGGCGCCCAAGGGGATCACTCCAGGAGAGTGTGCAGGAGATGGTCGGGGGTCCCTTGTAGGCAGAACAGGCGTGGAAGGTGTAACTGGTATGTGATCAGGAGCAAAGGTGTCAAAAATTACAGGTGGTGGGGATGGCTCTGTGTCCTCTGTGTCCGATTCGGACTCAGATTCAGAATCCAAGACCACAATGAGATTGCGGTCCTGTCGGTTGGGCTCAGTGGAGCATCTCACAGCGATACGCTGTGGTGGCACAGAGCGCCTGATATGGCGTGCCATGGGTACGCTGGACTGCATGAGTAGTGGGCTGGACAATCGGCCCGTCTCAGCAAGTGCGTCCGCCTCTTCGTTACCTACAATCCCGACATGTGACGGAACTTTGATCCACTGTATCTCTCGATCCGATTTGTCAAGCTCTGCGAGGAGCTGTTTCCAAAGCTCTACGTTGCTGAGCGGGCCATTGGAGCCCACCCAGTTATTTAGTTCCCACTTCTTGGCTTTCCCAGTTGCCCCCAGAAAAACAAGAGAGGAGTCAGTGCAGATGGCGATTTTCCCTGACGGGAAAAGCTTGATAGCCTGGATTGCTGCGTAGAGTTCGGCGGTATTGTTAGTCTGTCGCAGACCTGGGGGGAGATGGGCACCTATGGCATGCAGGCCCGGGGCATAAATGCCATATTTTCCAACATAGCCAATTTTGGCCACCTTTTCGGAAGAACCATCAGTGTAGATAATGTGAAACCCCTGGTCCTCGAGTTCACATATGAGGGCTTCAAGTTTGGCAGAGTCTCGCATAGCTCTGTCTAGTTTGTTTTGTTGTCTTCGTTGTGCTTTCGAAATAGGGGGGGTGGGTGGGGCAGGGTTCAGATTGGGGTGAACCAGTTTCCCTTCATTCAAGAGTGAAGAGAGAGACTTTGCAAAAAGCGAAATATCATTGACCGGGATGGGCGGGTGCGGGAGTTTAGTCCAGGTAGTAAGTGAAGAAATCCACAGGTGCATAAACTGATGCCATGTAGGGACTTTAGTGCGAGCAATGCAGCGACATTTCCAGTTAACCATGATGGCTAGCCAGGCCATGATCCCTACTGGCACCTCGAAAGTGGTGTCTAAGTACGAGGACATGAGGTCCTGTACACTGGAAACTGTCACACCGTCAATGGACGGTGGGAGGAAGCATTTAGAAATGGTATTAAATGCGACAGGCAAAAACCTGCAAGTTGACAATGCGTGATCTATTGTTTCCACCGCACCATCAAGAGGGCAATGCAACGCTGTTGACATCCATTTAGACAGCCGTGTTCCAACCGGCAATTTCTTCCACGGCGCTTTCCGTACAAAGTCTTTCAGATTTAGAGGTATCCTAGAAATGCAGAAGTTGACCCACACTTCCGGAGGTTGTCTGTTTTTGATGTGTATGGGGTATGACATGCGTGCTCCCACCCCTGATTTGGTCCAGAGGCTCCAGAAATCAAGGTTTAGGAGATTGGGGTCACCGTCGTGACTCTGTGGCTTGGGCACATTGTAGATGGATCTCCGGGAAGGGGCGATAAGCGCTTGTGAGGTGTCATCCTCCAAGAATCCCCCCCCAGGTAAGCACTCCATCTCTGATTAATCGGGGGCAAAAATAGGATTGTTGATGCTCATTTCGAAAAAGGATTGAATGCCAGAGCGGGAGATCATATGGCATGACCTCAGGCGTAGGTACCATATGTGGCTGTCGGATCAGAGACAGCGCCCTGGCACAGCCACCCAAAAAGGGCATGGTTTGCCAAACAACATTCGAACCCATTTGAAAATAGGGCAGGAAGCGCATTGACGGGACCAGCCCAATCTTGTCTGCCCACCTGGTGAAATGATTGCTAACTACAGATGAAAAGGCTTCAGGATGTTGCAGAAAATGCACGTATGAGGAGGCGTGCTGCCAGAGCAAGAAGGATCTTGGAGTGGGGAGGCAGCATCCTCCTTCGACTTTTGGAAGAGACAAAATATCCACTGTCATACTCCAGGAGTTGAGTCTGAGAGCGCTGTGGTAGACAGTGCGTAACGAGGAGATGACCTGTTTTGTTGGATAGACTACCCTAGCGGGGAATACCAGCAGGGGTAGGATCCATTGCTGGAGAAGTGCAACCCGTTCATCCCGGGAGAGATCCCACTTTTGCATGGCGTAGGCTCTGCCAATGGCCTTTTGCAAGGCTGGTTGGTAGGCTTCATAGGGGGAGATGTCCCCTAGCTTTACCCCTAGGTATTTGTACCATTTCTTGATGGGAAGCGGGACCATCGCAACCGTTTGGACCGCTGCTCCGGACCATGCGCCTAATACGAGTATCGCTGATTTTGAAGGGTTCACCTTAAGTCCAGTGACGACTTGGAACTCAGTCATCACTTCCCAACACCGCCGAAGTAGCGATGCCGTGTGCTCAGGGGAGCCCGATATGATGATTAGAAGGTCATCAACATACAGAAGGACAGTGACCTCCACTGATAGGGACTGCATTTTCGTAATGATGGGTGAGATGAGCATCGCAAAGAGTGTGGGGGAGAGGGGGCACCCTTGTCTGACCCCTGACGTGGGTTGTATGAGTGACTCCAGTTGTACCGACCCATGGATGACCAGAGCAATGGAGGCCCTGAACAGTTGGATCAGAATGGTGACATATGGCTCCGGGATGCATAGCATCTCAAAGAATGTTTGTGCAAAAACATGTGACACTGAATCAAAGGCTTTGGAGAAGTCAATGAAAGTGAAGGTACCTGAGTCAATGGCGTTCCAACTGCCAAAGGCTTCCCACAAATGTTCGAAAATGAATCGACCTTTGAGCGATCCCTTCTGCTGAATGGGTGTGATGTAGCTGACTAAATCTTTTAGCTGATATGCGATGCAGGCTGCGAACCACTTGTGGCACGTGTTTTGAAGCACCAGAGGTCTGAGTTCGTCGGCCTTGACGATTCCCAACGCCTTGGGGATAGGGTTGAGGAGTGCCAGGCTCCATGTTTTATCAAGGGACCCTTTTTCCAAAGCCAACTGAACAATGTACAGCATGCGTGGTGCAAAAAAGGAACTGAAGCGTTTATATATGCAAAATTGGAATCCATCAAATCCGGGAGATGAGGTTGTGTTCAGAGACTCAAGAGCAGTTTCTACTAGGCAGACAGACAGAGGGTGCATCAGCATCTTGGCTATGTCAACAGTGACTCGCTTGCCAAAGAACTGTTGCAGATAGAGTTTGCACTCCGTGGGGGAAGCTCCCGTGGATGCCATGGTTCCAGACCAGACATCCGTGATTTCTTTGGCATTTCTTTGGGTGGGACATAAGTGGGGGGGGGGGGTGATAACTGGGGGGGGGTTTATGAGTGGGGGGGGGGGTTTAATGTCTGTTCGGTTTTGCGTGCACGTGGCTGTGGCCAATCAGCAGGAGTTTGAAGGAGTTTTTCAACACCTCACCCCCCAAGATTGAGCGACTGACGACTCCACCGCAGGATTTTCCTGTGCAAAAATATTTCAAAGTGCCTATGAAAAGGAAACATTGGAAGTCACCCAACACATGACTGCCGAACCAGCTGTCTTATTAGCGCTGATCCGAACAGTGTCGGAACAATGCAAAGATTCCTTGGAGCAGTGTAGGAACAGTGTAAAGATTTCTGTACATCTGTCTCACCTTGCGCTTCAACGGCTCTGCAGGGGGCTTGGCCTCGGGGGCAGGCTGTGCCCTGGACTGGGCTTCCACCCTTTTGAACAAGGTTTGAATATTCTCTGACAGTTGTTTCTTTGACGTAGACAACTTCGAACAAAGCTCTGGGCCTAGGCACCACCCCATGTGTACTATACAAGGTGTGAGGACCCATTCAGAGGGCTCAGGAGGCATCATGGGTCGGGCATCATGCATATGTGGGCTGTCAGGTTAGTCCTGCCCTGCCCTGAGCTTTTTCCTGGGTGGAGCGGTGCTGAGTTCAGGTAAGGGCCTCACACTGTGACCGTTTGGTGGAGAAGATGAGGGTGGTGCTTTGGAAGAGTGTGGTTTCGGGTGAGACTGTGGTCGCGACGCCTTTGGTGCTGAGCGTGGTGGTGATCGCTGTCTGACCTTGGCCGCCACCAAAAGGCTGCATTTCCCTCGCCGAAATCCCGCTTACACAAAAGCGGTGCAAGAAGGAGCTTCAGCACATAGTGCCATCACACAACCCCCTGGCCCTGCATGGGTTGTCAAGCTTCGACTGGTATTCACACGCACTGAACCTGGACAATCTGCGCTTCTTGTGGTCATCGGGAACACTTTGGGTTGAAGGTTTTTCCCCCACACCATGACATACACGCCGTCTGGCAAAGGATCTACAAGGCACTGCAAAGGTGCTGCAAAGGTGCTACAAAGGTGCTGTAGATGTGCTGCAAGGTACTGCAAGGCTCCGCACAGATGTTTCATGTGCCATAAATGGCATCCCATTACCGTGGGTTCTGCACAATCTCTTTCTAAGAGCATGGCCCAAACAAGCTTGGCCCGCTATCCTGCCCTGGTAGTCTTCTGCACAGGTGCGGAATAAACGAAACCTGATCCGATCTCTTGCGCCTGTTTCACTACTCAGAGCACTGTGCAGGTCCCTGTCAGCATCCTTGGAGCAATGGAGCGATATTCTTTAATACAGACGCCTAGACATCACAAAAGCCTTTTGCCGATTATTTTCGGTGGCTTCTGGAAGCCACCATCGTTGCCGACACTCCCGGCGAGCACCAAGTACTTCAAATTGCAGGATTCCCCCTACAGCACCCCATATCTACCAGCAGGACAACAGAGGCCACATACGCTCGCATATTCCCCACCATCACCCATTCCAACCAAGGGATCAGGTTAGGGTGGGGAGGGAGGTCAAAATAGATACACTTGGCAAATGAGCCAGCCGGCTCATTTCCAACGAATCCCACATGTGCCTTGAGTCATGCAATCCGGACACAGACTAACAACTGCAGCCCGGCCAAATAGTGACATCGCTTCGTGCAGGATGACCTGCTGATACCGTCGACCTTGTCCAACCAACAGTTCGGGCCCAAAACGTTGTGGAAACAACGCCTCACTTTGTTTGGACAAAGGCATTCTTTGGACGGGGGGGGGGGGGGAGAAACACAGATGTCGCCATACGTGCAGGACGCCGATTTCGTTCAATTCATGCAGAAACGCCATGAGCCAGTTGTACCTGTGTGGTTCTGACTCAGGTCGCTAAGAGTGCACTGCTGGCGGTTAGACATGGACTGCAATGCGAGTTCAAAGACTCAGACTACTTCAGAGTTATTGGACAAGATGCGAATATGGCCAGCCGAACCGTTTAGTGTGATAAATCCGAGGCAGGAAAGTAGTGCCCCAAAATCCGCAGCTCCTGACCACTTGAATGGGACGAGGATAGCCAAAATAAATACAGGAGCATTGTGGGAGAACAATGTGGCTGAAGCTCCTGTGAGTTTAGATTTTTCAGATCCATCAAGGTAGATTCATAGTGCGTTAGGTGGGGCTGATGCTAGCATCTGTACCGCTTGGGGGCCATTCCATTCCATTACGCCCTGTGGGAGGAGACGGTGTTTGAAGTGTCGGAGTGAAATTTGCATGCCCCGCCCACTACCGGTGTGGATTGCCGAGCTCTGGTTGCAGTTGTGGCTGTTCTGTCAGAAATGGTAGAAGTTTTTCGAGGGACATGCGGTGGAGAGGAACGAAGGGATCTGTAGGTAATTGGAATAAAATGGAATGAGACGTCTTTCTCATTTATTTTCATTCCAAATACATACAGATCTTTTTTTTTTGTGTTCCGGTGCTACGCGTGTGCGGCAGCCCCTCGGTCCACAGTCACGAGCGCGTGTGGATAGTGGGTCCAGAACCGTCTGTCATGCACCGTCTCCATCTTGGGACCTGCAGTTTCACACGGGTGAGGTGTGTCCCCAAGGAGGACGCCACAGGGGACAAAACTTGGGTGTACACTGTCACATGTATGTAGCCGCGGCTGCCACGATCGCGGTTGAAGAACCCGGATCAACACTACCCCCCCTCCCCCTTGTATAAGCTACGCCAAAGTCCCAAATTAATACGGTCCCTACGCCTACTGTAGCTTGGACACGGGTGTAGCTTGCGCGCGACACATACAACTACCGACACCGGGCACCCAGTTTCAAAAAGAGAGGATTGCATGGTGAGCTGGCGCAAGCAAGGGGAATATAATGCAAAAGGATACCAAAAATCAGAGCTATGTGGGTTCAAGTGGGCAAACACTCACAACAAATGTGCCCATGAATCTATGTGACTCGCAAATTCGTCACCAAACCCATACCTTATGCGGCTGCACTACGTTTGGTCCCGAATTAAAAGGGGGGGGGTACTTTCATGAGAGTCCGCTGTCTACTTGAAACAGTTGTGTGTCAGCAGCCCGACGCACAGGCTGGGACCGGCACCACTCCCAAAAATTCCAGGAATTCGCCGAGTAAAGGTTGTTATCATCCCCTCCCTCCCGATTGCATGGCCTGTGCGCAGCGCCATACGTGCATATGCGTCGAACAAAGGACAGGTTATTTGGTTCACAGCTCTTCGTGCTGATCTTCAGGGGGTGTCCACAAGGATAGGAAATAGGCGGCCAACCAAACCAGCCACATGAGAGCCCATCAAGGAAAGGCCGGATATTTCCAGCAGATGAAGGGAGAATTTGAAGATATCTTCTGGTTTCCTTGATGTAAATATTGTGAACTCCGTGCTCGTACTATGGCATTACTATTACACATTAAAATAAAAAGGACCAGAATTGTCCAATGCTACGATTGCCCCACAAAGCGATGTGGTAGCGGACGTAACACGCAGTGACGATGAGCCAGGGGGGGGGGAATTCTCGGAAATCGGATATCATGCTTAACACACCCCCCAGAGCAAAATTTAAAAAAGGGGGGTTTTGGGGGGGGGTTTAGGGGGGTTTTTCGCTGCGCGGGGATATTAATTGTCCACGGAAACGGCACCCCGGCCCCCCAAACCCCCCCCCCCAATGAAGAACATAGTGTCGGGCACCTCCGAACAGTTGGGTATGCGGTCCGGGTGTGATCCGACAATTCGCACCGCCCCTACCAACGTCTATGGTAGGGTTTCATCGGCTTGGGTATTTCCGGCCGTGGGTACCAGAAACCTCGGGACTGTGGGCAAGTTGCACAATCAATAGTATATTGCACCTCCTTCTTGCGCCAAAACTCTTTGATATGGACACTCCTTTCCTCCGAAAGGGGTAAGATTCGGTCCGCCGAGGCAGACACCGAGGCGGGGCGCTTAATAAGAACGATGGTGACCGCAAGATTGCAACGTGGACAACCCTCGTTGCCACAATCGCACCAAGAAGACCTGTTTAACGCATCTGCCTGAAGAACATCCAGGACCAAATGCTTTAAGTCCGTGGATTGCAAGTATGTAACACCACCCTCTTTCCCTACGGTTGTACCATGAGAATCCAGGTACCAATACTTCCCAGCATTGTAACCCATGGCAACTGAATAGTATCCGTAGAGAAGACCCAAGAAAAGGCGGTGACCATAGTCTCGGTGTATGTGTCCTTTAAGGAAGTAACAATGTCTTTCCATGGAAGGAGGACAGTCGCCCCAACCTGAGACACACAAGAAACACATGGAGACGCCGGGACACGAAGGAGCAACGGATCCAATGCATGGTGAAAGATGGTTGTGTGGTCGAGGAAATAAGGATGCAAGGGAAGCAACCTCCAAATGCTTCAGCTGCCTCGGAGAAGGTAGCACCGGTTGCATTGTTGTCGGCTCCGAAAATAGCATGAGCCGTAGTGGCGACACACGTGGCGTACAAGACGGAATATGCTGTCAAAGCTAATGTCCCGCAAGCGAGGGTAAAAGCATAGAAATACTGGAGTATGCCGTCCGGCAACCCACAATACCCAATCGATATTGTGTTCTAGTGCACACGAGACCTTGTACTCGTGTTTTCTCCACGGCCGTAGGCAGCAACTCATCACGCGACATTAGAAAGTGTACCTTAAGAGCTGTAAGGGACGGAAGTCGTATGTAGCATGGAAATGGAATTGCACAAAGGGATGCAAAAAGAGCAGCAAAATGCAACAAATAGCGCCTACTCCGGTCGCGCTGCGGCGAGTGTTGACCTCGATGCCTACTACTTTTCATTAGGGGAACCGCCCCTGCGACCACTTACCTAAAAAAAAAACACATGCATACGAGCAAAAGAAAGGGCAATACGACCAACAAAGGGAGCAACTTGCTACATTTCATCAGGGGAACCGCCCCTGCCACCACTTACCTAAAAAAAAACACATGCATACGAGCAAAAGAAAGGACAATACGACCAACAAAGGGAGCAAAATCAGGAGTCGTTCCCAGGAGAAGTGGCCCACAAGTGGGCAAGGTGGCTACATCACCCCTGCCGCCTCGGGGATCCCCACCGCTTCAAAGCGGGGGCAAAATCAGAAGTGGCCCATAAATGGGCAAGGTGGCTACATCACCCCTGCCACCTCGGGGATCCCCTCCGCTTCAAAGCGGGGGGCAAAATCAGAAGTGGCCCATAAATGGGCAAGGTGGCTGCATCACCCCTGCCGCCTTGGGGATCCCCACCGCTTCAAAGCGGGGGGCAAAATCAGAAGTGGCCCATAAATGGGCAAGGTGGCTACATCACCCCTGCCACCTCAGGGATCCCCACCGCTTCAAAGCGGGGGGCAAAATCAGAAGTGGCCCATAAATGGGCAAGGTGGCTACATCACCCCTGCCGCCTCGGGGATCCCCACTGCTTCAGAGCGGGGGGCAAAATCAGAAGTGGCCCATAAATGGGCAAGGTGGCTACATCACCCCTGCCACCTCAGGGATCCCCACCGCTTCAAAGCGGGGGGCAAAATCAGAAGTGGCCCATAAATGGGCAAGGTGGCTACATCACCCCTGCCGCCTCGGGGATCCCCACTGCTTCAGAGCGGGGGGCAAAATCAGAAGTGGGCCATAAATGGGCAAGGTGGCTACATCACCCCTGCCGCCTCGGGGATCCCCACCGCTTCAAAGCGGGGGGCAAAATCAGAAGTGGCCCATAAATGGGCAAGGTGGCTACATCACCCCTGCCGCCTCGGGGATCCCCACGGCTTCAAAGCGGGGGGCAAAATCAGAAGTGGCCCATAAATGGGCAAGGTGGCTACATCACCCCTGCCGCCTCGGGGATCCCCACTGCTTCAGAGCGGGGGGCAAAATCAGAAGTGGCCGATAAATGGGCAAGGTGGCTACATCACCCTTGCCGCCTCGGGGATCCCCACCACTTCAAAGCGGGGGGCAAAATCAGAAGTGGCCCATAAATGGGCAAGGTGGCTACATCACCCCTGCCGCCTCGGGGATCCCCACGGCTTCAAAGCGGGGGGCAAAATCAGAAGTGGCCCATAAATGGGCAAGGTGGCTACATCACCCCTGCCGCCTCGGGGATCCCCACCGCTTCAAAGCGGGGGGCAAAATCAGAAGTGGCCCATAAATGGGCAAGGTAGCTACATCACCCCTGCCGCCTTGGGGATCCCCACCGCTTCAAAGCGGGGGGCAAAATCAGAAGTGGCCCATAAATGGGCAAGGTGGCTACATCACCCCTGCCACCTCGGGGATCCCCGCTGCTTCAGAGCGGGGGGCAAAATCAGAAGTGGCCCATAAATGGGCAAGGTGGCTACATCACCCCTGCCGCCTTGGGGATCCCCACCGCTTCAAAGCGGGGGGCAAAATCAGAAGTGGCCCATAAATGGGCAAGGTGTCTACATCACCCCTGCCACCTCGGGGATCCCCTCCGCTTCAAAGCGGGGGGCAAAATCAGAAGTGGCCCATAAATGGGCAAGGTGGCTACATCACCCCTGCCGCCTTGGGGATCCCCACCGCTTCAAAGCGGGGGGCAAAATCAGAAGTGGCCCATAAATGGGCAAGGTGGCTACATCACCCCTGCCGCCTTGGGGATCCCCACTGCTTCAGAGCGGGGGGCAAAATCAGAAGTGGCCCATAAATGGGCAAGGTGGCTACATCACCCCTGCCGCCTAGGGGATCCCCACTGCTTCAGAGCGGGGGGCAAAATCAGAAGTGGCCCATGAATGGGCAAGGTGGCTACATCATCCCTGCCGCCTTGGGGATCCCCACCGCTTCAAAGCGGGGGGCAAAATCAGAAGTGGCCCATAAATGGGCAGGGGTGATGTAGCCACGTTGCCCATTTATGGGCCACTTCTGATTTTGCCCCCCGCTCTGAAGCAGTGGGGATCCCCGAGGTGGCAGGGGTGATGTAGCCACCTTGCCCATTTATGGGCCACTTCTGATTTTGCCCCCCGCTTTGAAGCGGGGGGCAAAATCAGAAGTGGCCCATAAATGGGCAAGGTGGCTACATCACCCCTTGGCGATCCCCACCGCTTCAGAGCGGGGGGCAAAATCAGAAATGTCCAAAAAAGGGCGGAAATGCAACGTCACCCTTGCATTATGGGGGGTCCCTAGCTAAGGGGACAAAATCAAAAGTGGCTGAATTGGGGGCAAGGACAAAACTCTGGATGTGCAGTCCAAAAGAATACCACCAAAAAAAATCGCACAAATGATGTGTCTGTGTCGAAAAACACCCTTAAAACCGCCCCTTGGACCATTTTAAAAAAAGGGGGGGGTTCAAAACCCCCCACGCTATCGGATTTCCCAGAACCCCCCCCCCCCCCCCCGGGATGAGCCAAGTCTGATGCCAAGAACTGCCACACCCGAAGGTATCCCAGTGTGCTACTGGAGCACAAGAAAGACTGAAGGCTGAGTAAAACAGCGTTGTGCCATGGAGAAAGCAATACCTAGAGAGAAATCAACACTGAACTAGGGATGGTCGGTATCCTCTATGGGTTTGGTAACACTGCCATCACGACACGACTGATCAGACTCAGAAGGGGGGCGGAGGGGTGTGAGGCATGCACATCCTTTAGGGGTCGGAGTCTTTGGAGTTTACAGTCATTTCGTGGGATCCACGAAATGAATGTACAAAATCTCCAAAATTCGTTTTTGTCATTATGTGTGTCGGCACGAAATACGAGGGTTGGGACTGAGGGTGAGTGTCTGAGCGCAGCGCCCGGCTCTATGAGGTCAACCACCATGTCCTCGGGCAAAGAGAGTGTCCGGTTGACAGGCCTCCGATGGTATGACAGAGGGCAACACGGTATAAGTGTCGTGTAGCGGGGGACGTGTGGGGGAGGACAACATGGGGACCTGCATCAAGCGGGGGGCGCACATGACGCTGCTATACACTGCTTCATGGGCAAAACAAAGACAACGGGAGACGCGATGGTCCATGGCAGAAACGGCATCACAGGCACAGAGACGAGACTGATGCGATGCGGCGCGTTGAAAGCGCGCAAAAAGGTGGATGAGAGGGAAGCGCTTTGTCACAAAGCGCACGTTGGTCAGGGGGGCACAGAAGACGGCAGCTCGGCAGACTGCACACTCCACACACTACACACGCTACACACTGCACACACTGTACACACTGCACACTCCACGCACTGCCAGCAGGACGCCAGGGCGGGAGAAAAGGGGAAGGTGCTCCAAAGTGCTCCAAGGTGCTCCAAGGTGCTCCAAGGTGCTGCAAGGTATTGCAAGGTCCTGCAAAGGACCCAAAAGGCACTGCAAGGTGCTGCAAGATAAAGGGCTTGCAAAGGTGTTGCAAAGGTGCTGCAAATGTGTTGCAAAGGTGTTGCAAAGATGTTGCAGATGTGCTGCCGTCTGTCTGTCCATCTTTATGTCCGTCCGTCTGTCCGTCTGTTGATCTGTTTGTCTGTTTGCATGTCTGTCTATCTAGCTATCTGTCTGTCTATCTGTTGACCCTGCCGAGCCCCTACCAAGCCCCTACCAAGCCCCTACAAAGCCCCCTACCACAACCTACCACAGCCTACCATATACCCGACGAAGCCCCTACCAAGCCCTGACCAAGGTCCCACCACATGGGATGCAGCGTTCCAGGGCGTGGTGCGGAACCCCTAGTTAGAACGCAATTTCTGGAACACCCACCTAACCTCAATTTTGGGGCAAACCACCTAAAAAAATGGATTCAGCACCCTCAAAAACCCCCCATCCCCTTTATTTCCCCACATAACCCTCATCGCTCCCACTCCCTTGTGGGGCAAAGGGAGTGCATGGGGAGCTTGTTTTCGAGGTCGTCAGTGCAAACCCGGCGGGTGTTGTGGGTGAGGGGTTGGGGGAACCAACCATCCGACTTCCCCTTCCCCTTACCCAGTCGGATCCTTACCTTCAGCACACTAATCATGAGGTGGTTGTGGGGCTTCTCCTTCCCCCTCCCAGCCCCCACCTCCTCCACCTCCTCCACTTCCTCCTCCTCTTCCTCCTCTTCCTCCTGACCCACATAAAGGGTCGTCTTCGTCCCCGCACCCTTCTCGGCATGGGCGGTGACGGACTCCAACACCGCGTCCACGTCCTCGGGATGAAGCTGGATCAAAAATCCAGCAACCCCTGGATTTACCTCTAGCAACTCGAAGATGTAGTTGCTGAGAACCAGGGGCCTCTCTTGTCGGCCATGAAGGGGGACTTATGGACAAGGAGTCCAAAGTCCACACCATGTTCAAAGCGAGTCGCCACAGGGCGCCTCACATTGGCATCACCCATCGTAAACCCCTCAGGACCGCCAAGGCGACGGACCCCAAGGAGCTTTTGATGGTGCTCGCACCAAGCATGGACAGCAGCAAGGGCCATTATCAAAGAATACGAAGGCTTTGAGAGCTAAAGCGAAAAGGGGAAACATAAAATGAACCGCGATAACCCACGCGATAACCCACGCGATAACTAGTTATCGCGCGATAACCCCCGCGATAACCCCCGCGATAACTAGGTTATCGCGCGATAACCCCCGCGATAACTAGTGCTCTAACCCCGTTCTAACCCCGTTCTAACTAGTTAGAGCACAAAAAGATCAAATCGCAAAAAGTGCAAAACGGGCAATATCGAGCAAACAAAACATGGAAGGCACATTGTTGCATCATAGTGCACCCATGTAACATGTGAAATTCCGGGTTCCAACCATATTAACAACACCCAAAATTGGGGGGGTTCCGCACCTCGCCCTAGAACGCTGCATCCCACAGCTCCTACCAAGCCCATACCACAGCCTCTACGAAGCCCCTATCTATCTATCCGTCCGTCTGTCTCTTTTAGTCTATGTGTTTGTCCATCCATCTCGCGGATTGTCGGTCTACCCACTTGGATGTCTCTGTCAAGTCTATTTCCACAGTCTAGTTGCACAATGCACTTAGTACTAGCATCCAATGTCACAAAGTGGTTCACCCCTTAGCTACACGGTTGCCTACAGTGCAGGGGGCTGGGGCTAGCTATGGTGCCCCCATGGATGGGTGAGGACAAATGCGTCCACCTTGCAGCCTACAGTTGTGTTGTGTGGCATGTGTATGTGAAACGCAATGCCACGGGCAACAAGCGTGTGTGTGTGTGTGTTCAACGCTTGCACAAAGCAGGCACGAAACAAATCCTCAGTGGCCGGCCATAGGCTGAAACGCAACAACGACAGTGATCGAGAGTGGGAAGTGTCCCCACATGGGTCACAGGTTGAAGGCATACCCATGTCTATACCCATGTGTGTGTGTGTGTGTGTGTGTGTGTGTGTGGGTGGGTGGGTGGGTGGGTGGGTGAGTGGGTGGGTGTTGGTGTGTGTGTGTGTGTGTGTGTGTGTGTGAAGGCGTCGAATTTGCCTTGGTGCGTTTCGAAGCATTGACAAACGCTTCATCTTGGCGCACCCTTTTGCAATACCAAGTGATTGCCTCTGTTGTTGTTGTTGCTGCTGTTGCTGGGCCATCTGCACCCGCTGCTGCTGCTGGAGCAGCTGCAGTGTTGCCTGCTGCACGGCTGCCTGCTGTTGGAGCTGCTGCTGCTGCACTTGCTGCTGCTGCGGCTGCTCCTCGTCCTTGACCGCCGTGGCTTTGACTTTGGCGCCGGTTGCAAGTGCCCTTGCGGCACTGGCTCTTTTCTTGGCTGACCCCCGCAGCAAACTGGCACCCGCACTTCTCACCGAGGCGCACTCGTTCTTGAAGGCCATTGCCCCCGCGTCGGTCGCGTTGATGAAGCTCGGTGGGTCCTTGTTGAAGTAGAAGTGGTGGACGGTCTTTGCGGTGGCACCCGGAGGCTTGTGGGTCCGAACATGACCCCACCCCGCCATAACTTGCCCAGCACGAGAACAGCAGCTCGTACTCCTCCACCTTGCAGTTTCCACAGGCAGCTTTGTAACTACGAAGCCAAGAGACATTCGCCAACTTGCTTCGGAATGCAGCCAAATCATGGCGGGTGTCTATTATGTTGTTACACTGGCTACCTAGGGATTTTTTCCTCCTTTTTGGTGTAAATGGAAACTTCTTACCCTGAAAAAACCCGGGTTTCATGCCCCTCTCGTGCTGAAAACACTCCTACACGGTACAAAAGTCCCAAAGTTGGCTTCCCGGGCCTGGGCTCGCGCAAATTCACAAGTTGGCGCGCCAAGTCGCAAGTTGGCGCGCCAAAACCGGACTTGGCGCGCGCCAACTGGGAAGTTGGCGCGCGCCAAGTCCGGACTTGGCGCGCCAACTTGCGACTTGGCGCGCGCCAAATGTCCCCCCACCGATCAAACCATCGACTTGCATACCATTGTTGTCACTGGAAATTCCGTCCCTCACCTGCCCTTGCACACTTGGCACGAAGAAAGCATTGTTCCATCTTTTTTTGATTAATGTGCAAAAGACTGCGAATGTGCAAGAAGCTGTCAAATCAATCATATAAATCATATATAGAGGTCACATGCCTTGTTCAGCCTGGACGAAGACCCCCTTATTCTCTATGTACCCCCTTTGCTTCGTCCACGACGACTCCCAAAGTCGGAAGCAAGCCCATGCGCGATACATTGTAGATAGACTCAAGACCCCACTGTTCAGTGGTGTGTAGGGGGTTTGTGCCTTTGATTGTGAATTGCAGTTGTGTGCAGAGAGGGCGGGGGGGGGTTGAGGCACCCGTATTAATTGTCCGCCATCACAGCAACCATCGTAACCTGGCTTGGTGCCCTATCCCGCAACCACGGCAGCAGACGTGCGCCCACTGGAGGGGTTCAGAACCAGTGGGGTGCTCAAATGCAATGCACAAGGGGACAACATGAAGAAAAAAAAGGCATAAAACCTGCACTGCTTCAAGAATTCCATTCACCAAGTCAACGTGCAAATAGTTTTGCTCATAAGGCTTCCAGGGGGCAGTGGAAAAAAGGGGTACCTTTGGTAAACTATCATGGTGTCGCTTTCTAGCAGAAACCGAGCCCTCTTGCCTTGAACCCAGACGCACACATTGGAAGGTGGAGTCGAATGGAATGGAAATGCCGCAAGCGTTATCCAACAGGAGATGCCCTAATGAACCCTCACTGTGGCCCCCACTTCCCTTGTTGATAAGTTCATCCTTGCAGAAACGGATGCAAAGCAAATGCAATGCTGCAATTGCTGTGAGGCCAAATTTGCACATCCGCACCACAGGGACTTTCCAATACATCTTGTGAAACAAAGTTTGCGTCTTCTGCAAGGTCACTGTCACCGCAATGCTTCCGGTCCCCTCCAGAGTGCTGGTCAGGGTTAGTGTACAGGGACAGACCTTCTTCCCCTTGCCCTTCTTGGGTTGCTTTGGAGGCATGATAACGTGAAATGCCTAGAAGGGAAAGGGAATGCATAAAGGGTGCAAAAGAAGAGGAAGAATGGGGCACTTGGCGCGCGCCAAAACCGGAGTTGGCGCGCGCCAACTGCCAAGTTGGCGCGCCAACTTTGACTTGGCTTCCAAAAAGTTGGCTTCGACCCAAAAAACCCACATATTGCATCATAACAACAAAGCAACGCAACCAAAAGCTGTAAAATATCAATAGTTCCTCACGTTTCATGCACAAGGCGTAGCAACAACACAGTGCACAAGTACAAGCAAGTTGAATGCTCTCGACATGGAGTTGACCAGGAGTTGGCGAATGTACAGTATCTGGGGTTGGCTTCGTAGTTACATTGTCCTTCTTGGGTTGGCACGGAGGGGTTCAACAGGTTCGCCAGACTGCACCAGTGGCCAGTAATGCTCTCGTCATGCCAGCAGGGTTTCACGGCTCCGTCTGGGATCTTGGCAATGGCCGTGGCCCTTTGGCGCCAGAACTTGTAGAAGGCCACCTCGAAGAGGTAGGCCGGTGTCACGTCCTTCAGCCATGCCCAGTCGGGCCCTTGGGCGCAGATGGTGCTGTTTTGGTTGGGCCAGATTCGGTTCTTGAAGTCGCTGCTGAAGGCGAAGCCCTTACGTGGCCCGGGTGGGGGAGACTGAAACTGTGCTTGCACTTGGGGTTGCTGCTGTCTTGGTTGGACCTGCTGCTGCTGCTGCTGCTGCTGCTGCTGCTGCTGCTGCTGTTCTGGGCTGCCGACTTGCTGGGCCGCAGCCTGCACTTGCTGCTGCTGCATTTGCTGCTGCTGCTGCACTGGCAGTGGGCCGAAGAGCACTTGCTGCACTTGGCCCACTGGAAGACTGCCGCGCACTGGGGAGCCCAAGGTGGGCGACCCACCGGAGAACAGCATGGGAGACAGCTGCTGTGAGGCAGCTCGTAACGGGGACTGCGGCGCGGGCCACAGAGGCTGAGTTGGGGAGAATTGGGTCAGCTGCTGGGACAGCGTCTGCGGAAAACAGGACAAAGCACGCGCAACGAGGACGTGCGTAGTGCGCACAACGAGACAGCTAGCACGCACAACAAGAGCGTAGCACGCGCAACGGAAACAGTAGTGCGCACGGCAAGTACCTGTGGCTGCATGCTCCACGGCGTCGTGGACGGCTGCTGCAGTCCCGGTTGTACAGCTGCATGTGGCGGTGGTTGCGGTGTCGCACCTGCTCCTGTGGCCCCTGCAGCAGTTGTTGGTGGTGCTGCAGGAGGCGGATACCCCCAGCCCATAGGCTGCATGGGCAAGAGGGTTACATTAAAGTACCCGTGTTCCAGCAGTAATACAAAAAGGAAAATGCAGTAACAAAAAAATCGAAATCACCAAAAAAAACGGACGAAAAGGAACAAATCCATGCACTCCAAATTGGAGGCACATTTGAAGTGCGTAGTCATAGCACGCTACTTCCAACGGCCGTGGTGGGATCGAGAAGGTCATGGCCGCCAAGCCTCTGCCATCCCCACCCATGGGGACCAGTGCGAAACCTGGGGGGGACCAACCGCGTAGGCTGGATACCCAACTGTGAGGACGCGGCCCCCCCAACATAGGTGTGCTGTGTTTTACGCGTTATCCGCGTTCTGCGCGTTCCGGTGCAGTGCTTCCGCACATGCTTCTGGAAGCGTTTTCCGCGTTCTCCGCGTTATCCGCGTTCCGGAGCGTTCTGGAGCGTTATCCACGTTCTGCGCGTTCTCCTAGCTTACGGGGATAACGTACTAGCAGGTATGGTGAGTGGAAGCCCAAAAATGGCGCTTCTGTAGACAAAGGAATATCGCGATTTCAAGGGTTCCGGCGCTTGAAAACGACGTAGCGCGCGCGATAGTGGTCATTGCGCGCACTAGATAGCATGTAGCGCGCGCTAAAAAACAAATAGCGCGCGCTACCACAGTTCCTCATCCGCAAAATATGCCCGAACCTCCAACAGCCAATTTTTGTGCATTGCACAGGTTGCTTCTGGAGGTCCCATTCCACCTTGGTACTTCAAAGTACAGGAAACACACGCTCATTAACCTGCCTGAGCATCTTAATGCGGCGCGACACCAGGGTTCCTGCCCCCCCACCTCTATCACATCATGTTGCAACCACGTTGCACTGGACTTGCACCACGTCATGTAACTGAACAGACTACCTGCCATCCAATGTGTAGTGACACCCGACAACCGACGCAGCCAAGGGCTATCCCCACCGCAGAAAATCCTGCAGCGTCTGGATGCACCCCGGATGGGAACCACACCACTGTCAAGGGCACTCTGCAGAAAAGCAAGATTGTTAGCCCAGACCTGGGACAACACAGAGGTGGACTTCTCACCACAAAGGGCGACCGTCCAGTGGTAGGACAACGTCCTTGCCAAGTGACCATGGTTGGCAAAGGAAATGGACATCTGGCACCACGATTCCCCCCCACAAGGCAACCCATCCCCCCTCACAATGATCCACAGCTCTCCTTGGCACTCCCTGGGGTATTGGAGGTTAGAAACAATGGAATCAAAGGAAAATATATAGTCAAAAAAGTGCTGCAGGGGCCACTGCGAAAAGACTATGACCCCATCTGTGTGCACGGCAACCTGTAAATGCTGCCTACTTGCAAGCTGGTTCCATTCTGTGGCGCAACTAGCATAGGAGGGGAGAGAAAAAAGGTGTGTGGGGACCTTACTTCTCGTCCAAGTAATCAAATCTTTGTACCTGAGTAAAATAGCGCGCGCAACATGAGGACGTAGCGCGCGCAGAAGTCAACGAAGCGCGTGCTATGAGCGGAAGTGCGCGCAATGTCACATGCAAAGCGCGTGCAATAACCCTGCGTGCGCGCAATGTCGCATTTTTTCCATAGTGCGCGCAAATTTTCAAAAATACGACCTTTATAGCGCGCCTATTGCGCGCGCTCTACCGCGCTATATTGTCCCGTTTTTCAAATTTTTCAAAGCCGGAAAATGTTTCAAAACCATGCTTTTTCCAGTGTCCTGCGTTTCTCAAAAACCCCTTGCTTTTCAAAAACATTCCCTGTTGCTCATTCAACCCAAGACACATGCAAAAACACTGTCTGAAAGGTCTAAAAAGTGTGCAACAGTATAGGTCCTCACGGACGAAAACATTGTAGCGCGCGCAACATATTTACAGCGCGCGCTGGCAGCCTTATGGCGCGCGCTATACCAGGTATAGCGCGCGCTGTCATTCAGTGATATCCTCAATGGTTTGGACCACCACTTCGGCCTCCCACTCCTTCTCCCATTCGGGTCTGTGGTCTTCTGCCCCAGTGGCAGCTGGGGCTGCATCCCCTTCTTTGTGGTCTTCTGCCCCAGTGACAGCTGGGGCTGCATCCCCTTCTTCTTGTGGGCTTGGGTCGCCTTCTGGGGTTGCTCCTTGTGGTGCCTCTTCTTCTTTCGGGGCTGCTCCTTCTGGGGCTGCTCCTTCTCCTTCTTGTGGCGTGGCCGCTGGTGCCTCTCCTTCTTGTGGTGCGGCTGGTGCGTCGTCTTCTTGTGCTGCTGCTGCTGCTGGGGCTGGTGCCTCTTCTTCTTGTGCAGCAGCTGCTGGTGCTTCTCCTGGTGCTGCAGCTTCGGCAGGTCCCTTGTCTCCTTGTGGGGGGGCTGGTGGCTGGGCTGGTGGGCCTCCTTGGGGCTTCTTCTTCTTTGGGGTTGGTGGCTTGGACGGGGACATCCTCATGGTCTTTGGGTCGGGGCAGAGGTCCTCAATGTCATCGGCCTCGTACGTCTCCCACCACGACTGCCACTTGCCCAACTCCTCATACGCTTTGCTTTTGGCGGAGAACACCTGGCAGCAGGGCATGAACTCCGACCAGTCGTCCTCTTCCTCCTCCTCCTCCCCTTGTTGGCTGGGGCTCCACTGATCGTTGGGGATGATGACGGCCACGTGGTCCTGAGGGGCCCTCCTGGCGCCTGCTGGCTTGATTTCGGCTCCCTCCACAATCATCGGCGCGATCGCAGTGGTGCAGTAGATGATCCACCGAGGCTTGTGGCCGTCTTTGTAGGACCAATCTCGGCGCTGCATGAGCTCCTCCCTTGCCTCCTTGTCCGCGTCGGCTCTGCCCTGCTGCTTGGCCTTGGGAGCCGTACTGGGTGGGGTGGAACCGCACGGACCTCCTTGTTCTTGTGGCTGGTCTGGGACTGGGACAGGCTGCTTCGGTGCTGGCTTTGATGCCTGGAAAGAGTAGTGCGGAGGCATAGCACAGGCATAGCACGCGCAATACGGAACATAGCACGCGCGACGAGATGCATAGCACGTGCAATGACGACAATAGCGCGCGCTGCATTACCTTTTCTGCTTTCTCCTCCTCTGCTTTCTTCCGTCTCTTCTCCTCCTCTTCCCTCTCCTTCTTCTCCCTCTCCTTCTTCTTCCTCTTTTCCTCCTCATCCTTCTCCTTCTTCTTCCTCTTATCGTCCTCTTCCTTCTTCTTCTTCTTTGCTTCGTCCTCTTTCTTCTTGGCCTGTTCCGCCTGACGTTGGACTCGGTGTGCCGCCTCTGCCATCAGCCGCTGGTCGGGAGTCTTCTGGGCAAGGACCTTTCCAGGCGGGTGGGGGGGCTTAGCGGTGTGGGAGGCGGAGATGGCTGGTGGTAGGTGGCTGGTGGCTGCTGGCTCCTCGGTACGCTTCTTCTTGGGCCTTGGGACTGTCACGGATTCCGTCTCCGGCACGGCAAAGGCGTCGGCCCAGTCCACCTCCAGCTCCTCCAGCTGCCGCTTAGCCCGGGCCAGCACCAGGGAGGGGCCTTGCTCCTTCCGTTCGTCAAGCCAGTCGGCCGCATGCTTGGACTGCCCGGCAATGTCCGCGGGCACGCTGATCATCAACGGCCCTCTGCGGGATCCCAGGCACAGAAGCTGCTCGAACCTGCCCACCTACGAGACAATGGGACAGAAGGTAGGGCCGTAGCGCGCGCAAACAATCAAATCGCGCGTGCTACAACAAATGAAGCGCGCGCAACAATGTCGAAAGCGCGCGCAATGGCAAACATAGCGCGTACCTGTGGCTGTGCCAGTTGTTGTTGTTGTTGCTGCTGTTGCTGGGCCATCTGTTGCTGGGCCCGCTGCTGCTGCTGGAGCAGCTGCAGTGTTGCCTGCTGCATGGCTGCCTGCTGTTGGAGCTGCTGCTGCTGCACTTGCTGCTGCTGCGGCTGCTCCTCGTCCTTGACCGCCGTGGTTTTGACTGGGGCGCCGGTTGCAATTGCCCTTGCGGCAGTGGCTCCTCTTTTGGCTGACCCCCGCATCAAACTGGCACCCGCACTTCTCACCGAGGCGCACTCGTTCTTGAAGGCCATTGCCCCCGCGTCGGTCGCGTTGATGAAGCTCGGTGGGTCCTTGTTGAAGTAGAAGTGGTGGACGGTCTTTGCGGTGGCACCCGGAGGCGTGTGGGTCCGAACGTGACCCCACCCATAACTTGCCCAGCACGAGAACAGCAGCTCGTACTCCTCCACCTTGCAGTGTCCACAGGCAGCTTGTCCTTCTTGGGTTGGCACGGTGGGGTTCAACAGGTTGTGGAGACTGCACCAGTTGCCAGTAATGCTGTCGTCATACCAGCAGGGTTTCACGGCTCCGTCTGGGATCTTGGCAATGGCCGTGGCCCTTTGGCGCCAGAACTTGTAGAAGGCCACCTCGAAGAGGTAGGCCGGTGTCACGTCCTTCAGCCATGCCCAGCTGGGCCCTTGGGCGCAGATGGTGCTGTTTTGGTTGGGCCAGATTCGGTTCTTGAAGTCGCTGCTGAAGGCGAAGCCCTGACGTGGCCCGGGTGGGGGAGAGTGAAACTGTGCTTGCACTTGGGGTTGCTGCTGTCTTGGTTGGACCTGCTGCTGCTGCTGCTGCTGCTGCTGTTCTGGGCTGCCGACTTGCTGGGCCGCAGCCTGCACTTGCTGCTGCTGCATTTGCTGCTGCTGCTGCACTGGCAGTGGGAAGAGCACTTGTTGCACTTGGCCCACTGGAAGACTGCCGCGCACTGGGGTGCCCAAGGTGGGCGAGCCACCGGGGAACAGCATGGGAGACAGCTGCTGTGAGGCACCTCGTAACGAGGACTGCGGCGCGGGCCACAGAGGCTGCGTTGTGGAGAACTGGGTCAGCTGCTGGGACAGCGTCTGCGGAAAACAGGACAAAGCACGCGCAACCAGGACGTGCGTAGTGCACACAACGAGACTGCTAGCACGCACAATAAGAGCGTAGCACGCGCAACGAAAACAGTAGTGCGCGCAACGGAAACAGTAGTGCGCACGGCAAGTACCTGTGGCTGCATGCTCCACGGCGTCGTCGACGGCTGCTGCAGTCCCGGTTGTACAGCTGCATGTGGCGATGGCTGCGGTGTCGCACCTGCTCCTGCGGGCCCTGCGGCAGTTGTTGGCGGTGCTGCAGGAGGCGGATACCCCCAGCCCGCGGGGTGCATGGGCAAGAGGGTTACATTAAAGTACCCCTGTTCCAGCAGTAATACAAAAAGGAAAATGCAGTAACAAAAAAATCGAAAGCACCAAAACAAACGGACGAAAAGGAACAAATCAATGCATTCCAAATTCCAATCAATGCATTCCAAACGCTTTAAGTGCGTAGTCATAGCACGATACTTCCGGTTATATATCCAAACCTATCCGTGAGTCGGCAATGAGCACAAAAGCGATGCAAAGACAAAAAACGTTCTCAAACGGCCATGACCTGCGGACACAAATAGTTTACAGTGCTGCCACGCACTATTTCACCGTTCATATCCACTGGTTGGTGGTTTCTGCTTTCTGTCTCACCATATGGTATTGCCTCTCTACACTAGCTCTATGTACCCGATAAATCTCTGGCGCATAGTATGTATGTATGCCATGACACATTCATGCATAGGTTCCACATCAAGCCCCCACAGGTGTGGGGGCTGCCTGCGGTCAGTCACTGTCTGAGCTGGTGACCGCTTGCATCTCCAGCATATTCTGGCGATGTGTCCACGCCTGTGCCTCTGATGTCTGTAAGTGCAGGATGTCATCCTGCCACATGGGCTGTGGGGGGGGCGGCTCCGTACGCGGCTGATAATGGACTTCAAAGTCGAACCGATACTTTACAGAGTACCATCGGTTGACTATGTCCATATGCTGTATCCTGCGGGCTTCATGTGTCCCCAGGATGATCGCCCGCCACGGCCAGATTTCCTGCTCCCACCACGCCCAAACCTCAGATACATGCTGTGGGGTGGCATTTGGCCCCAGCGGTATGTGTGTGAGCAAGGGTGCGGGCTCGTCATCGGACGAGTCCTGCGTGGGCTGCGCGTGCATGTGTGCGTCTGTTGGTGTCTCCTCTGATGAACTGTCTGCATTGTACACCTCATGCCTGGCTGTATGCGTGTGTATCTCATCTGGCTCAGTGCCGGGCACTGTGCCATCCAAGGAGCTGTGAATACTGATCACCTCAACGTCGCTGTGCTCACCCTCTGGTCCCTCCGTTGCCCTCTGGTGCACCGACTGCTGCCTCACCTGTGTTCGTGGTGCTTTGTGTGCTCTAGGCGACGGTGGCCTGTCCCGTCGTCGTTTTTTGGGCACGCGCGCGGGCTTCCTGGCACTGATTTTTGGGGCCGGTTCCGGCGACTCTGTCTCGTGTGGGCCCCACTGTGTGCGTGTCCTCTTTCGCCCATCTCTCCTACTGTAGGTCCATTGCTGACCAACTTGTCCTGGGCGATGGCGCACCTGAACATGCTGAAGCGATGTCATACTGGACGGGGCGGGGGTTGATGGCATGTGTGCACCCGACTTCCGAGCAGTCTTGGGCACTATGTGTGGCGCTGTCTGTGTGATGCTGCATGTGTGTGGTTGCGCCTCTCGCTGCATGTCATCGACATGGGATCGTGTGATGCCCATAGCCCTGGTCATAGACCTGGTAATACGGTGACTTCTCGCTGGTGCTGCCTGGGCAGTGGGGCGATCGCCTGAGTGTCCTGTGGTGTTTGTCTGGTGGACAGCTGCAGGTGTCGTACCCATTTGTGGTGTCGTCTGTGGGTCGCGTGTGGGTATGTGTGCGTGCACGTATTCCTTCAATGTCTGCATATGATACGGTGCGAACAAATCCCTGCTGGGTAGTTCAGACAGCAGATTGAGCATGGGCAATGGCGGGCATGTCCGTGCCACATACACCTTGTCTGCTGGGCTGGGGCACTGCCAGGGCATGGTATCGTACACTTCTGCCCATGGCATGATTCTCTTTACTATACCTGGCCTTCAGCGTGGGTCTCCACCATGCAATCGGGTATTCATTGTACTTCATCTCCCATATGGCCTGGGAGAAGTTCCACATTTTACATATATCTGTGCTGGCAATCTGCACGGATTTACTTGCAAGGCTCTGCGCCATCGCTGTTACTACCTGCCTGGCATGCGGTAATGACCTGTGCACATATCTGGATACGGGTGGGGAAGTGGTTAGCTTTGATTGCAACACCTTGTTTTTCATGCACCACGTGATTTCTGTACCCTGCACTGACAGTTGACACTCCAGGAAAGTGGCAGTGGATCCCACTGATTCCACTTTAAGTGGCATATTGTACAACTCTGATAGCTTAGAATGCAGAAATGGCAGCCACACTGCCAGCTCCTCCTCGGGGCATATAACAAATATGTTGTCCCTAAACCTGCCCACTTTTACACGCAGTGGTAAGAGGCTACCCCACCGGACGTCGCTCTCAGTGCTGGTGAGCACTGTATCTGCATTCGCCGCGCTCAACATACCTCCAATGCCGACGCCGGTGGATTGCTCCCACACCTCGTCACCCATCACAAACAGATTATTACAGTGTAGATCATATTCTATCAGGGACCTTATGTCAGACACAGAAAACACGTTATAGTGGTCCCGGGATCTGCCCCCTACGCAGTCCATGGTTTTGTCTTTTTGCTTACCAATGGATACATACGTGTCCTGCTGCCCCCGGACGATTTTTTGCATTTGTGTCATCCTGGTATGCAGGTTTTCGTATGCCTGGTTCACCTTGGCGCGCGGTATGTTGGGAAACATGCGCTCCAGATCGAATTCTATAAAGGCTGGGGTGATACCCTGTGTCCTATAATATTCGCGTGCAGGTTTCAGGAAGCAATTGATCAATTCGGCCTGGGTGTTTATCTGCATCGTTTGAAACATTTCAGTGTATTGCCGAAGGAGCACCTGCTGCGCCCTCCCTACCTTGCGGAGGAGGGGTTGATGAGGGTGTCTGGCTTGAGTAAAAATTTCTCGAGTTTTCGCCTCATCGTCTGGCAGCGGCAACCCGCTGTTTTTCATGCTCACTCGCACACCCGGTACCTTCCACGGCAATTGCGAGCCTATGTGCCTTGGGACCCGCAGATTGCCATGTTGTGCGCTTGCGTCGTCCAATATGGCTTCTGCTGCCTGCAGCAGTTGACGCTGAGTGGCTGGCCATCTGTCGGTCGCCTCCTGTGTGGAGAAGTCCACAGGCAGAAGGAGATCTTCAGTCAGTGTGAGCCCCAGTGCCTTCAGTTTTTCCCTGGTGATCTGGTAACTTTTCAGGGGGGGTACTGCCTGCGACAGTTGCTGTCTCATAGCCGTGCGTCTGATGTGTGTTCGGAGTACAGGGTGTACCAGGGTCAGCACGTAATAGTATATGAATAGCACATCCTGTGCTTTCTGGGCTGTCTGGTATGTGTACACCTTTTTGTAATTTTCAGACCCGTGGAAGGCACGGATAATGATCGTCATGTACAGCAGCCAGCACATCACAACGTAACAGTCTGTGTTTTTGTCAATACGCACCACCCTCCAATTTGGGTGTTCTTTTCTGAACTGCTGTATGTGTGTCATGGTGATGCCTGCCACCTGATCTGACATCGTGTGTGCATCGGGTGTGTGTCCGTGCATCAGCGCTGCGCCGTGCTGGTGTACAGTCGATATGAACGGTTGTATGCGAAAAGGCTTGACCTTGGGCAGATCCCTGATTATGACTTGCAGTTCAGCTGCCAGCTGCCTATGCAACTCCTGTACAGCGGGCATAATGGGCTGATTCAGCCGCATCTGCGATAGCTGCTGCATGGCCCCGCCCAAGATCTCCGCTTTGTCGTCTGTCTGGTATATGCACATTCGTTGGCACGCATCGGCCTGTTGGGGGAGGTCGCGGCATCCGCAGCATACGGTACTGTCTGTCGTCCACTTCTGCAGCGTGGAGATCGACTGTTCGACCCGGTCCTGACAGAACACCTGTACAGCACGTGGTGGTACTGTGAGCGGTATACGGAGACAATGCCTCAGGTATCGCCGGACGCGTGTGGAATAGGGTACGGTATTTAGAAACGCATGCCACGCTGCGCGTATATCTTTGGCTGTCCGTGCAGATGCATATGGGATGCGCAACGTGAGTGTGGGTGGCAAATCAATCCCTGTTGTATTATGGAAGTACGTAGGTCAGGCGTGTGCTTGCGAGAAATGGTAACCAAACCTATCCGTGAGTCGGCAATGAGCACAAAAGCGATGCAAAGACAAAAAACGTTCTCAAACGGCCATGACCTGCGGACACAAATAGTTTACAGTGCTGCCACGCACTATTTCACCGTTCATATCCACTGGTTGGTGGTTTCTGCTTTCTGTCTCACCATATTCCTTTATCTGAGGAGACACCGTTTTTTGGCCCAGCCTCGAGGCTACGCCTTTTTTGTCTGTTAACTACATTGAGAAACGGACATTTTTCTGTTTTTGGCGAGGATACGGTTCAGTATTTGGGGTGTAACCTCGGCCGTAGCCGCAGACACTTTTATGTAACCTCGGGCACCAAATCTTGTAACCTCAACCGTATCCGCAGACAACATGTTGTAACCCCGGGACCACCAATTGCCCTCATTTTGTGTATCCCCAACCGAAGCCGCAGACAACAATGCGTAGCCCACAACATTATTGGTTCAAATGCCACTGTGCGAAGCATCGTACATGCAGATTTTGTCGGCACGCGGCACACTGTGTGGCACAACGTTTCCCACAATGAACACAGGCTGCTCGATTCGCTTCCACGGGGACATGTATAGCCTGGGGGGTTTCAGGAACTTCAATGTCAATCAATGTGGTCAGGAGGTCCCATTGGAACTCCCACATGGTTGTCCCCGGCTTGACTAGCTTAGAACACTTCGCCATCGTAAAAATGTTCACCATAGCATAGCGCATGAGGAATGAGCGCACAGCAGCGCTCCATTTCCGAAATCTACCTGTTTCACGGTGCTGTAAAGCAAGTTGATTTGCGGTATCGACTCCGCCTGCCAAGGCACGGTAACAACCGATAATCGCTGGCATTTCATACCCGCGTTTTTTGTGTACCACCACCTCTTGCGGAAACCCACAATTTGACAGTAGTGGCACAACCCGAGGCGGTTTGTGGCCGACCCGGGGATTTTTATAGACCTGCAATGTGTAGTTGGCAGTGGAGACTTTGGCGGTGGCCAAGCCACCCTCCTCAAGTACTTCCCCCGCCTCACTTACACCGCGCTCATCGCGTTTGCATAACATTAAGAAGGGGGTGCCTCGGGCAGCCAAACCCTTGGCAGCTTCGTGACTGCCAAAAAAACTATCGGCAACCAAAATGGTGCCTTCGGGCAGGACATCGGCCCAGTAATTTACGATCTGGCGGGCGTTCATGTTGCCTTGGACAGTGGAAGCACGCCGTAGTTGACCACGCGCACCAACGTATAGGTAGACGTTGGTAACGTATGGCTCAACCGCATCGGCCAAAACGTAAAGTTTCACTCCGGTCGAGTGGGGCTTTCGCGGTATAAATTGCCGCAAAGGCCCCGCTCGAACCCCCTTATGGGGGACTACGGTTTCGTCGCCACTGGCGACAGCCCCCAGCCTCCATAGGCTGCCCCAAACCTCATTACAACGCTCAATAAGAAGCGTCACGTCAGGCCGTAGTACTCGATTCAGGCGGTAATACTCGCGGCGTGTGAGGAGCTGGCTAAGCCTCGCGTTGTACGACAACGCCTTGGGTACCCAGACATCGTCAATTCGGCGTGGTTGGATCATGCCCAGGAGGACTCTGAATAGTAAGAAGCGGACCACCGTTCCCTTCACTCCATGGGTAATCCCGGCCACCCTTGCCTTCTTGGTAAGGAGGTCGATGAAGGGGGACATGACATCGCACCAGATCTCCTGCAGGGTGTTGTAGTCCTTCCGCGGGTATCCACCTTCGTAGTCTGAGAAGAGGTCTGCCGCCTTCTCCGAGTCTAAGAGCTCCCGAGGTTCGAATTCCATAGTGGGGTACCTATTCAAACCATGAAACGTACATGTGGCCCTGGTGACTAGGCTGGAACCCTGCTAGCAATCGTAACCTGGCCCGTATCCGCAGACGGTTCTACGTAACCTTGGACGTTGCCTATCGTATCCTCTACCGTATCCGCAGACGGGTCTATGTAACCTTGGGCACTGCCTATCGTATCCTCACCCGTAGCCGCAGACGGTTTGACGTAACCCCGGGTCACAAATGGAGGAGAAGGCCAACAAGGACTCATTGCAAAGCACATGCACAGTCAATTCTTGCTCCCAGACAATTTGAATCAGTCCGCCGCTCAGTCGGAGCCACCACTGTTAATAACGTTCTGGCATCAAACACAGGCCTCCCTACAGAAACTTATGCACAGGTAAGCATCCCGTTAGGGGCAGATCCAGCGAGCCCCGTGGCCAAAAAACAGTGGACGGTGGACTGTGTGTGAACTGCTGTGCATGAAAAGTGGGAGTGGGCAGAGTGGACAGAACCATTCAGTCGTCGCCACTGCTAAAATACGTCGAAGAAGCACAATCCTCCCCACTGTCAGAGAACGCTGCTCCTGGGGAGTCATGTGCATGTACAAAGAATGGGGCAGGCACATCCAGGGACCCCCGCCGCCAATACCGCCGGACAATGTCCATAGTATAAAAATACTGTCCACCTTGGAAAATTGTGGACCATCCGAGCACGTGGGAACGTCCACCACAGGCAAATGTTACGGCGTGGCCTCCCACTGGTCGTCGTCACCTCTCGTCCAGGTCATGCATGGTCTGAGAGACAAGCATGAGACGCTGTAATGGCATTCAACGCAAAGAGGTTTGCGCAACCTCGGAGCAACAGTACCGTATCCCCTGCCGTATCCGCAGACAACTATCCGTATCCCCGACAACCGTAAGCGCAACCTCACCCGTATCCGCAGACAGAATGTGCGTAGCCCCGGACCCTGAGCCATGACATACCGTGTGGAACGGCTCTTCTTCACCGACATCAGCACCTTGGAAGAGCTGGGGTGTGGGCTCCTCCTGCGTCTCGCCTGCCACCGCCGGGTCCTGGTGCATCTCCGGCGCCTCTCCGTGCCCCACCGGCGCTGCTGCGGCCTCGGCTTCCCCAACTGCCTCCTCCAAAGCCACCGGTGCGGCCACCACCGGTGCGGCCACCTCCGGTGCCACGTCCGTCGTTGCTGCATGCTCGGCGCCACCTGCTGCTGGCACTGCCGCCCTCTCCTTCTCCAACTCCTCCAGCTTCCGCTGCAGCTCCTGAATCTTCTCCTGCTGGGCTTCGCCCTTCATAGCCTGCTCCGCGGCAAGACGCTGCCTTTTGGCTTTGCTCTTCTTCTTGCGGCGCTCCCGGTCGGCCGCCCGCGTGCCTTCACTTGCCATACTGTCGCTCGAGCTTGTCGTTGAGAACTGGTCTTCGTCCAGATCCTGCCCCAGTTGCGCGCGCAGTGTCCGCACCTTGCGCTTGGCCTTCTTCTGCGATCGGCATCGGCGGTCCCAATCCGCCTCCGACACCAAGCGGTAATTCCCTGCCACGGGCAACTCGTCAACGTTGTGGATGCCGGTAAGCATACTGGCCATCACCTGCACGTGCTTCATGGCCTGGACGTACTTGTCGCTCAGCTCGTCCACCGGCAGATCGACCAGGTCCTGCGTCCTCAGATGCAATGAACGCGGCCCACGGCGTCCAGCCCGCATTGCCGACAGGTCCGAGAAGCCCTCGTACAGCTCCAACTCCCCCTTCGGCACCACCGGCTCCACCGCCGCAGCGGATCCTGATGCCCGATGAGGTTCCGACCGCGGTGCTGGTGGGATACCCTCTCCAATGAACGAAGCAGGCGGCTTGCCCTCGTCATCCTCCGGGACATCCATGCACGTAGGACAGCCGGCAATCTCCCTCACTTTGTCATCTGTGGATACAAATGTGGTGAGATTCAGCGGGGATACGACAAAGTGTCTGCGGCTACGCCCGAGGATACGGTAGAATTCAGCGAGGATACGACAAACTGTCTGCGGCTACGGCCGAGGATACGGTGGAATTCAGCAAGGATACGACAGAGTGTCTGCGGATACGGCCGAGGATACGTGAGGATACGGTCGCAAAGAAGAAATACCTGCCAATGCATCTGCCTCAGCGGCGGTAAGCCGGTATCTCTGCATCAGCTTGGTCCTTGCCGTCCCCGCCCCTGGTGCATACTGCGCGCGGACTCCGAGGTAATCCATGGCGACGGGCTGCGAACACTTCACGACGCAGCACAGGGCGTAACCGAGGGTCTCCCGCAAATCCCTTGCCTCCGTCCGGCCAGCCTCGCCTTTCTTCTGGACGATCGGTCCACCCATCTCCAAACAATTCCGGTAATGGTACCGTACCCTTGCGGTGTGCAGGTCCATGTCCTCGAGGGTCTGCTGCGTGGCCACCAAATTGTTTTGATACGCAGCACCCCTGCGGTTCGCCTCGGTCCGCGTCTCTTTTGCGCTGATTGTCTTCACACCGCCTCTCGCGGGCCCCGCCACCGCAAAACGTGGTGGACCCTTGAGCGCCTTGGGCTTCGAATGGATGTCTGCGCCGGGGTCGTCCTCGGACGAGATTTCCTCAGGGTTGTGCTGCTCCGACCCCTCCGGATCCTCGTCTGCCTGGTGTGCCATGAACTTCAAGTGCTGCTCTTGTGCCTTCAACCGCTTCGCTTCTTGCAACCGCTTCAGCCTGGCCTCCTCCTCCTCCCTTTTCTTCTTGCCCTTCTCCTTCTGCTCGGCTTCAGCGGCGGCAGCGGCGGCGGCAGCAACCCTTGCGTCGGACTGCTGCTGGACCTTGGCCTTCTGGCGCGCTGCTTCAGCGGACGTGAGCCTTGGGGCCAGTACCTTCCCGGGCTTCTGCGGAGCCTGCTTGGCCAGGACCTCCTTGGGTGGGGGAGCGCTGCTGGTGGCTTGGGTCTTCTTCTTCTTCTTCTCCGGAAGCGGCCGAAACCAGCTCCAAATGTTGAGGACCTGCGTGTTCATGAACTTGCGGTCGCCCAGCTCATCCAGTGACTGCACGTCGATCTCCTTGGCGCCGGTGAGCTTGTAGGAGCAGGCCAGCTCCAAAAGTAGGACCGTCTTGCCGAGCGACTTGATCCAGCCCGCGACGAAGATGTTGCTATGCTCCTTGGTCTGCAAAGAAAGAGGCAAGACACGTAACCCCTCACGTAGCCGCAGACAGCGTTCCGTAACCCCGGACGTGCCGAAGCGTAACCTTAGGCGTAGCCGCAGACAGGTTTCTGTAACCCCGGTGCATTGTTCCAGTGCAACACCCATTAGGCAAGCAAGGGGTACCTGCAGCACCACGGAGCTCCCATATTCCAGGTCCGACAACTTGCAGGTCATCAGCTCGGCGCCTTCCAGGTGGTAATCGACGGGGCAAGGCGGTGCCGGCATGTCCATGACAAAAAATGGAACTGTCGGAGGAAAGTGGCAGAGGATACGGAAAAAAGCAAGCCGTAGCCGCAGACAACTATGCGTATCCCCGAGGACCCATGATGACCATGGAGGCTATGTCCTCCGAGGCTACGGACGAGGTTACACTTTACACAAAAATGCACAAAAACACTCAAAATCAATAAATGCGTGTTGAATTGAAAAAAACGAATAAGTAGCCCAGATCCGCCACCTCAAAAAACCCCCATAGGTGTTGAGAAAAAAAAAGGCACCCGTAGCCTCCGAACCCCCCCCGTATCCTGGTAGATAAAGGAATATGGTATTGCCTCTCTACACTAGCTCTATGTACCCGATAAATCTCTGGCGCATAGTATGTATGTATGCCATGACACATTCATGCATAGGTTCCACATCATTTCAAGGGTTCCGGCGCTTGAAAAAAGCATAGCGCGCGCGATAGTGGTCATTGCGCGCACTAGATAGCATGTAGCGCGCGCTAAAAAACAAATAGCGCGCGCTACCACAGTTCCTCATCCGCAAAATATGCCCGAACCTCGTCAGCCAATTTTTGTGCATTGCACAGGTTGCTTCTGGAGTTGCCATTCCACCTTGGTACTTCAAAGTACAGGAACAGACGCTCATTAACCTGCCTGAGCATCTTAATGCGGCGTGACACCAGGGTTCCTGCCCCCCCACCTCTATCACAAAAGGAGGACCAAATGTCCTTCAGCACCCTGTTGCTCCCTTCCAAAAGATCACCCGAAAACATTCCTAGGCCATAGGGCCTTATGGCCTGAATAGTAACTGTTGCATCGTGCAACATCCAGTTTATATAAGGTGATCTTATTGCTGGACAAACCCACCTCTGGAAAGCCTGGGCAACCTCTGGAGCCTGCAATGCACCCTCTTCAAACATTGTGCCATACATGTCCCCCAGTAGCATGTACATTATAATAATGGCAACCACTGCTGTGTGCATTCTCATGTCACCCCCAAGGAGGGGGGCAAGGTCCTCCCAAACCTTTAGAAGGCACCAAGTCTCTTCCCCATCTGGCTCTGCCGTCCCCTGTAGTGCTATGTGACAACCAGACCTGTGAAGAATAGCCTGAACAGAGACCCTAGTACTGGGACGCACAGACTTGGCCAATCTGCGTACCAAGGCAGTAGTGACCTGCCTCCCTACAAAAATCAGAAGGTGCAGAACACATGGTATAAGGTGACGCCGCCTCAGAGGCACCTTCAACAACCTGCTCTGGACAACACCAAATATATCCATGGGCCTGCACTTGGCCCCAGGTGCAATAAGCCCTAGCAACTGCTCATCTCGCTCGGTGGTTCTATCCACATCCTGTTGCAACCACGTTGCACTGGACTTGCACCACGTCATGTAAGTGAACAGACTACCTGCCATCCAATGTGTAGTGACACCCGACAACCGACGCAGCCAAGGGCTATCCCCACCGCAGAAAATCCTACAGCGTCTGGATGCACCCCGGATGGGAAGCACACCAGTGTCAAGGGCACTCTGCAGAAAAGCAAGATTGTTAGCCCAGACCTGGGACAACACAGAGGTGGACTTCTCACCACAAAGGGCGACGTTAACAGTCCAGTGGTAGGACAACGTCCTTGCCAAGTGACCATGGTTGGCAAAGGAAATGGACACCTGGCACCACGATTCCCCCCCACAAGGCAACCCATCCCCCCTCACAACGATCCACAGCTCTCCTTGGCACTCCCTGGGGTATTGGAGGTTAGAAACAATGGAATCAAAGGAAAATATATAGTCAAAAAAGTGCTGCAGGGGCCACTGCGAAAAGACTGTGACCCCATCTGTGTGCACGGCAACCTCTAAATGCTGCCTACTTGCAAGCTGGTTCCATTCTGTGGCGAAACTAGCATAGGAGGGGAGAGAAAAAAGGTGTGTGGGGACCTTACTTCTCGTCCAAGTAATCAAATCTTTGTACCTGAGGAAAATAGCGCGCGCAACATGGGGACGTAGCGCGCGCAGAAGTCAACGAAGCGCGTGCTATGAGCGGAAGTGCGCGCAATGTCACATGCAAAGCGCGCGCAATAATACCTTCTTCTTGGAATCTTCAGGAGCAGGACCAAGTCCACCACCGACAGGGGTGTGACGGCGTTGGCAGCCTCGGTCCTGCGACGCTTCTTCTCTGCTTCAGACACGGGGACCCTTTTTTCCAACCTGGCCCACAAGGACCGTTGGACGGCAGACCCTGAGCAAAAAAACTCAACTAGGTCCGCCAAAAGTTCCTCGTTCTTCCACAGGGACCACCCATAGTGGGGGCCCAAAATGTTTGCAATCTTCCCTGACATTAACAGCGTCAGATGTGGTGCCGGAAGAATCTGAAACGTTAGAAAAATAGGCGTTTTTGCCCTGCTTATTAGGACATGGGGTTACAAACCCAAGACCCCGAGCCATAGCGCGCGCTATGTTGCGCGCTATAGGTTTGTAGTGCGCACTGAGCCATCGCGCGGCAATACCCTGTAGCGCGCACACAGGGAATACCTTCTTCTTGGAATCTTCAGGAGCAGGACCAAGTCCACCACCGACAGGGGTGTGACGGCGTTGGCAGCCTCGGTCCTGCGACGCTTCTTCTCTGCTTCAGACACGGGGACCCTTTTTTCCAACCTGGCCCACAAAGACCGTTGGACGGCAGACCCTGAGCAAAAAAACTCAACTAGGTCCGCCAAAAGGTCCTCGTTCTTCCACAGGGACCACCCATAGTGGGGGCCCAAAATGTTTGCAATCTTCCCTGACATTGACAGCGTCACATGCGGTGCCGGAAGCATCTGAAACTTTAGAAAAATAGGCGTTTTTGCCCTGCTTATTAGGACATGCATGGGGTTACAAACCCAAGACCCCGAGCCATAGCGCGCGCTATGCTGCGCGCTATAGTTTTGTAGTGCGCACTGAGCCATCGCGCGGCAATACCCTGTAGCGCGCACGCAGGGCTGGGGGTTCTGTGCTATTCAACTGTCGCAACCTTTTACAACTACCACCATGTTGCTGCTCTACATCACGTGTAATGACCCTTAAAGGGTCATTACAAGCTTGCAATCTTCATTTGGGAGTGGTGTGGTGTAGGGAGCATTGTGCTTAGCTACGGCTAGAGCACAAACACGCCATGGGGCAGCACGATTGCCACCAGACTTCAGCGCAGAGGAGAGGACACCAAAAAAAGACTCTTCAAAACATGTGGCCTCAGCTTGGGTTTTTGGTGTTGGAGGGCAAGATTGTTCCTTGTTCGACCTGCAATTGGCCCTAAGGGTGTCAAATCCCCTTTGGCTGTCTTCAAAAGGTGTCCGCCAACAGTGCGGCACACTCCTTTATAACACCATCTTGCACATGCAGGTGCCTTAAGGCTGGAGGGCACACTGCGCCACGACGCGCTACAAACCCACTTCTTGCAAAGGTGGCATCGCAACTTTTGCGCCTCAGTGGCCATAAATCTAAATACATCAATGTGTTTGTCATTGCAATGAAATCTCATTCGTAAAAAACATGTTTGGCGTCTGTGGCGGATTTCGAGATTTTCATTAATTCGACAAAAAAAACGGCAAAAATCGGCCTCAGAATCTGGTTCAAAAGTCAAAGCACGATAAAAATTGATTAAGAATGTCTCTGAAGCCGGTACTATCAATTCAAATAGGGCCATTAGGGCCATTTCCACCTTCCCCACTACCGGATGGCCTCGGACTGCCTCTGACGCCGCAACCAAAAGCCGCCCGGCCCTGCTGCACCTCTACCTGCTCTACCTGCAGCAGCTTGCCTTCTCGCAAGCGACCCCCCCCGGACCTCCCCTATCCGGTGAGCCCCCCTGCCCCACCTCAACAGAAACTCAGGAAGTGAAGAAATTAAACAATCCTTTCACCGGTCAACAGTCGCGCGCGCGATTGGGGATCGCAGTTGCACAGTTGCAGTACAGTAATATGTCAATTAATGTACCCTGCCAAAAGTCTAGCAATGTACCCTAACAGTGGCACAGGTTGTCATCTGCAGGGTGCGGAGGGGGGGTCCAGATGCCAGAAGTCACCAACAAGGGGGTCCAGAAGCTAGAAATGACAAAAGGGGGGGGGGGCTCAGGGTGTCATTGTTCACGTTTTTTTCCCAAAAGTCTAGTAATGTACCCATTTTCAGCCTGTTTTCCCGAAGTGCAACAATGTACCCTTTTTGGGTCCTTCAGGTGAATGTACCCATTTTGCAAGTCTAGTAATGTACCCATTTTGGGAAAGGGCCGGGGTACATTAATCGACATATTACTGTAATATGTCAATTAATGTACCCTGGCCGTTTCCCAAAATGGGTACATTATTGCACTTAAAAAATGGGTACATTACCTTCAGCGCCCTAAAAAGGGCACACTGTGGATTCGATCCGCCGATTGCAAAAAATGTGCCAGCAGTGATTTGCCGCGATGCGGCAGAGACGACCGCCCCAAAGTACATTGATTGACTCTTGTACCCACTTTCAGTAACCGAAAAAAACCCCCAAAAAGGTACATTATCACACTTTTGGGAGGGTACATTAATTAACATATTACTGTATAGATTTACAGCAAGTATCTACTCCTGGTACAGCTAAATGTCCAATGATGTCCCGGCCAAAATCATACCAATTGGGCCATTAGGACACCGGTACTTACAAGACTTCTAGGCCACCCACATGGGACATTCAGAGACTTTCCTTTTTGGGCTGGTTGGAACCATTTGGAACTTTACAAGACTTTTTTCCGGGACATTAACACACTTTTTAGGCGGATGGAAAATTTTCCTCCAGGCGCATTACGCCCGGTTTCTCTCTGCCCCCTTGTCGACCTTGGTGGTGTTGGTTTTTGGGGAAATTTGTCTTCCAAGCGCTTCACGTCTTGTTTTTCTTTGTACCCCCGTGTTGACCAGACCATTTGGGACATTAGGCTTGTCCCAAGACATCAAAATCTGAAGTCTTGGGACATTACAAGGGCCATATGGGACATTACGAGGGCCATTTGGGACATTACGGAGACTTTTTTTAGGGACATTACTGGACATTTTACTGTAGTCGGTCACTCTCTGCCATTCAATGCCCAATGGTTTCCGCTCCCCACAGGTGTGCACTTTTCTTTTTTACAAATCAATTGCATGTCTTTGCTTGCTAAGTCCAAGTGAGGGGTCCAATGTTTTACCCAAGTCAATAACGTGAGCATTGCCTTGTGCATGTGACGCATTGAAACGACCTGTGGACAATGCCACAATTCTGCAACTTTGGTGCTATGTGTCCTTGATAAGCTTTGCTGCTCTTTGAAGTAGAAGAGATTGGAATTGGTTTATTCCTGCTTTTTCTCCACAGAAACACTAAGAACGAAAGGTTTGAGCAAACTACGCGGGACCCTCATTGTGTGGGTAGGATTGGCTAGGGCGAAATGTGACATACCCCAACAAAAGTATGGACACAGTGAATAATGAGGTTTTCACATGGAGTCGACGAAGATAACGTGCAAACTTTTCCGAATGAAGCCTCCTTGTCGCATCACTCTAAATGCCACCAAAACTCGAATATATTACCCGCTACCTGCTTCTTGCATCCATGCGTGGATATGTGGTGAATTGTTGTTGCTTCTCACCAAGCAACGCAAAAGTGGGGTTTGGTATGACTTTATGGCATTGAACAAGGCCAATGCGCACACCCTTCATGTCATTTTCCATGTCAACTCCAGCCCTATGCACACAATGTGACACACCATGTGACTTTTGCTTTACCTAACGTTTGCATTGTGCAAGTTTTGATCTAGTTGTGGCGAAAATCGAACACCAATTACGTTGTTGTTGCAGATTATGCTTTTTTGAGCTGTTGAGCCTCTGCTGTGCATGCTTGCATTGTGTTGTACGCAACCAAGACACGCTTCAAGAATCTAAAGTTCGTGTCAACGTTTGTTCACGTCAAGAACAACCACACATACTCACCATGTCATCATTGAACGATGCGGATTTTGAGCGGTTGGAAAAAACAATCACCGGCAGTATGACAAGCTCTTTGAAAGAGATTTTTGCTGGAAATACTAAAGAAGGCGACGGCATGCGGTCTTTGGTAGGGAATCGAAAACAACAGCGTTCCAACAAGGAGAAACAATCGGATAACAATCGAGGCCGTTCGTCGTGGGCACGCAGGAGCCCTTGCTACAAAACTGTTGAGCCTTTTGCTCGTTTTGCTTTTGCATTGTGTACACACACACACATCTGTGCACGTTTTGGACACACGGCGCGTGATCATGGTATGTCGTATCCCTACTCCGATGAGATCGAACGCCGGTACAAGCTAACACAAAAGCACTGGCTGATTATACTAAAGCTTTCTGAGTCCATAGACGGCGACCGCGTTGAGTGGGAAGACGTGGCAAAGGAGATACACGTGGACGTGGCCGGCTGGCCAAAAATGCCACACAAGCGGGGATTGGCGCGCGTTTTGCATGCGAAAGTGGGTCTGGAACCATGGACGACCATCGATGATGTCGGTACAGATTGCTCTCCGTCTCAGTGCTTTACCCCTGATGACCTCAAACGGGAAGAAGAATCATCACAGGATTCCACTTCTATCAAGAACACACTGAGCGACCTCGGATTCACTACAGAGTGGAAGTGCAGGATTGGCCCCAGGAGTTGGAGTGCCCTGTGCTAAAATGTGGCACATCCCTGTCTTTCCCCTTCACTGCCTTTGTCCCACGTGATACGGCCCTCTTCCATGATTCGGGGATGGACGGTTGGTTCAGTCAAGACCGACACTTGCTCTTCCGTGAACAGTTCGAATCGTTTTGCCTCCCTTTCTTTGCAGCTGGCCTCTGGGATAGTCACCCTGAGGGTCGTGTTGGTATGATCATAGACAAGTCCCTGGCAAAGCAGCGCCCTTTTTTAACCTCCTACTTTCAGTCTTTCCAGCCCATAAAATGCATGTCTGCTGAGATTCTGCGGGTACAGGACCCCTCTATAGACCCTGCTGTGATCCTGTCCCGGTACATGGATAACAATTATGTTTGTCTGTTTAATATCCCAGAAGATTCCATTGACGCTGTGCGCGAATTGTTGAAGTGTTTTTTCGCTACTATCTATTGCATTCCCATGAAATGGGAGCCTGAAGGCCCATCTGTCACCTGGTGTGAGGGTTCCCTATCCACTGCGGGCTCGCTTGTTTTGAAAGGAGTCCCTCACTCTCCCCTGTCTCCCCAGGACATATGTGCTATGTGGGCACGCTGGCCTGACCGATGGTCGCCCAACTGCCCTTTGGTGCTCCAAAGCATGCTCCCCTCTATCGTTAACAAGGCCTTGGTGCTATGCTCAGCACCCTTTTTCAGAGTCCTGAATATCCAAGCACTGGTCCAGGGTTGTGGCTTTAAGTCATACCCATGGGCATGGTGGTGGATGACTCTCCGGGTTCGATTACGTACCCTAGGCCTCATCTCAGAAATTCCGATTCACAGAGTCAGAATGTGGTACAACGAAGGTCAGCAGAAAGCAGGGAGGCCGAGGGAGGGACCATGTGACTTTTGCTTTACCTAACGTTTGCATTGTGCAAGTTTTGATCTAGTTGTGGCGAAAATCGAACACCAATCACGTTGTTGTTGCAGATTATGCTTTTTTGAGCTGTTGAGCCTCTGCTGTGCATGCTTGCATTGTGTTGTAAAGCCATGCCGAAATCGCCCTCAAGGCAGTCTCCCTACAGAGATGGCATCCACATCGACAACAGCGTGTTAAATTTGACGCGATAAGGGGTGCCCAAGGGGTGGGTGTAATTTCGCACACGGTCCCATAGGACTACCGACGCCCTCGATGACGTATGTACACTACTTTGACCACAACGCTGGACGGCATGACGCGTAAATATTTGGGTATCCCGAACCCACCACGAGGCCTCAATGCGACGCACTTATATGACCCTGGCACCACACGTACCCTCATTTGTGTTTGTTTTGCATGTGCCCTAGGACCCGAGCGTCATACTAAGCTTTTGAGGCATACAGCATCAAATTAAATACCCACTTGCGCCGCCAAAGACGAAATAACTCACTCATTCATTCATTCATTGTTGGCAGCTCTCGCCAGCGGTGGCAAGGAACACCCCCTTTGGTGATTTCTTCCGCTTTGTGATTCCATGCCACCGGTAATGGTACGACAAAGCCTCGGACCTCTTCACCCTAGGGTTGACGAATGGGCCACTTTCCGCAGGAGTATGATCGCGTGCATGTTGTGTGCATAGTGCACAATGTCCCAATCCGGAGTATCTCGCAAAGGCACTGGAACTGCCAAAGTGCATGCGTTAGTCGGGATCACCGAGGGACCGATCACCGAAGTGGTCTTGGATGGCCGCTCAGAGGACACCCATCAGCATGTGTGCGTGGAGCCTGCCAAGGCCAAGGAAGCGGGAGTCCAACTAGGTTTGCAATCTTGTGGCAAGGATGATGCTGAACAGTACCCTCTTGCACCATGGAGCTTACCCAGCCACGGGACGGGGGGGGGGGGGGGCTTGGGCTGTGTTGTGTCACGGGGCCGCCACTTGGGCTATGTCGTGTCGGGGCCGCCGGGCCCCGATATGTGACTGGCACTCCATAGTGGTCGTCTCTAAGGGCCCGTTCCGGGTAGGGTCGGGCGAGGTAGGAATAGGGAGGGGGGGGGGGTCGGAATCTCCGTGTGCCGCCCTGTTTTGTGCCGTGCCGTGCCGTGCCGCCATGGGGGGGGGGGGGGGCAACGGGGCCTTGTGCCACGGAACGCCTACTGCACCATGCCTTGCCTTGCCCATGTGCCCTACTCTCTTGTCCCATGCTTTGTGCTTGCTCCCGTCCTCTTGCTCACCCACTACATAGTTGGGCTATTCAACCCCATACACGCGCGCGCGCATGCAAGTGCGGGTTTTCTAACACTATTGAGCCTTGCTGCTCGACGTCTCACATATGCATGCGTTCGCACAGACACAATGGAGGCCCTTCATGGCAAGGACACGATATGGGGGTGCTCACGGTTGCAGGCGATTGCGGGCGCTTGAGATGCCCTTTTTCTTGTTCAAAACCCCTTTTTTGAGGGCTGTACGGAAGTGTACTATGGGTTGGGACCCCTCTACGTACGTATTTTCTTGTGCTCTTTGACGTGGTTGTATTTTTAAAACCGTGTAGGGAGGGAAATTTTTATAGAAACAAACCGTGTACGTGCACCGGTTTTCTGGACCCAAAAAACCGTACATGGTTTTCGACATAAGGGAATTTTTTTTGGGTGGAACTTGGGAGGTATATTATCCTTGAGTATTGTGCACATCCGTGGAAAAATAGAGAGAGAGACAGAGAGAGAGAGAGAGAGAGAGAGAGAGAGAGAGAGAGAGAGAGAGAGGGAGGGAGGGAGGGAGGGAGGGAGGGAGGAAGAGAGGGAGAGAGAGCGTGATATATAGAGATTGCTCGGCTTTTGAACTCTAATGTGCTTCCGTTCCTCATAAAGTGCTACTTGCTCCTTGATGCAACTCTCTTGTTTTTCTTTTGCTTCCAACAATGCTGTTGGATCGAGTAAAAATTTGCCAAGACCAACGAGCCATTCATCTAAAAGAGGAGTAATACGCTCCCCTGGTAGTCCGAACATTTTCAAATTGAAGTGCAAGGTTGATTGAACCCATATCCACCTTCACTGTACCCTTTGGTTGGGCGTTGATGTCAGCATCATCAAAAAGGTCCCCAAAAAGAGCTGCATCACCGTTGGATTGTTGTTTTGGCTCCTTTTGAGATTTGAGCACCGCAATGAAGCGTTCCACGGTTGGTGCTGCTGGAGTGAGGGACTCTAACACATTTCCTACCTGCCACGGGATACGGGGCAGATATCCGTGGCATTGACCCGGGATATCATCGCTGCTGCATGTATCCCGGGTCAATGCCACGGATATCTGCCAATATCCTCGGGCCATGCCACGGATATAACGCAGTCAGAGAGCGGTTGGCCGGGCTGACGGTGATCCCAATGAGGGGGCACTCAATGTCCCATGTGTCCTCCAAAGGCCTCAGTGCCCTTCAGTGTCTGATGGCCGCCCTCGCAAGCAACGACTGCTCGTGTGCCAGTCTGCTGACCTCCCAGATGGGCATTCCGCAGTGGGTCGTGGAGCGGCATCATTTGATGGTGGACACATGCGAAGGCCCAGAGTGTACGGCCGGAGGCTTCACGAGCCCCAGCCGTCAGATAAGGTCTGCCTGAAGTCTGTCTCAAGCCTGAAGGCCCAAGCCCTGAAATGCGCTCCCAGATGCCCGGCTCTCTCGCACTACTGCAATGCCCTGCCCTGCAGTGCGCTGCACGGTCCTGCACTGCCCTGCAATGCCCTGCCCTGCCCTGCCCTTCCCTGCAGTGCCCTTTCCCTGCCCTGTCCTGCCATGCCCTGCCCTGCCCTGCCCTGCACTGCCCTGCCCTGCCCTGCCCTGCCCTGCACTGCCCTACCCTGCCCTGCCCTACCCTGCACTGCCCTGCCCTACCCTGCCCTGCACTGCCCTTGGGGCCCTTGGGGCAGGGCAGTGCAGTGCAGGCAGGGCAGTGCACGGCAGTGCAGAGCAGGGCAGCGAAGGGCAGGGCAGGGCAGGGCAGGGCAGGGCAGGGCAGGGCACTGCAGGGAGGGCAGGGCAGGGCATTGCAGTGCAGAGCAGGGCAGGGCAGGGCAGTGCAGGGCAGTGCGGCGCAGGGCAGTGCAGTGCAGGCAGGGCAGTGCACGGCAGGGCAGGGCAGGGCAGTGCAGGGCAGTGCAGTGCAGGCAGGGCAGTGCACGGCAGGGCAGGGCAGGGCAGCACGGTGCAGTGCAGGGCAGGGCAGGGCATGGCAGTGCAGGGCATTGCAGTGCGGTGCGGGGCAGGGCAGGGCGGGGTAGGGTAGAGCAAGGCAGGGCAGGGCAGGGCAAAGCAGGGCAGGGCAGGGCAGTGCAGGGTAGGACAGGGCGGGGTGGGGCAGGGCAGGGCAGGGCAGGGCAGGGCAGGGCAGGGCAGGACTCCCAGAGAATGGTGGTTGCCCTGTATGGAATGCTTCCTGCGGAAGCATAATCTATTGGGACTGATCAGCCTGGGGACGGTGGCCACGTGGGTTCGGGAGGGCAAACGAGCACACGGCGGAAGCTCGGGAGTGGTTGCCCCCAGCGATTGAAGCTATTTTTGCTATTTTTTCTGTGGCTTGTGTATATGCGCATGATAAGAATAAGCAAGGCTTGTTGAGTGTTTAAACGAAAGGCGGGCTGGGTGCAGCGACGTAAGCGCAGAGCAACCATATTCGTGCGTATCGGGCTGTGCGTGAGCAGGCAGGGAATACAGCTATGGGTGAGGGGTTATGCACGGCCGTCAAGGTACATAGCGACAACTCGCACTAGGATCCTGTGATTAGCGCGTGTGGTGATACCGGACATTGTCATGCGCTTTCCTTTCTGCACCAGCCTTATGGATATGATCATGTCTGTCTGAGGAGTTTTTGCACGTCTGATACTTGCCCTCACAGCCCGCTGCCCTGCAATGCCCTTCCCTGCCCTGCCCTGCCCTGCACTGCCCCGCCCTGTCCTGCCCTGCCTGCCCTGTCCTGCACTGCCCTGCCCTGCCCTGCCCTGCCATGCCCTGCACTACACTGCCCTGCCCTGCCCTGCCCTGCCCTGCACTGCCCTGCCCTGCACTGCCCTGCCCTGCCCTGCACTGCCCTGCCCTGCACTGCCCTGCCCTGCCCTGCACTGCACTACACTACCCCATGCACTGCAGTGCACTGCCCTGTACTGCAATGCCCTGCAATGCCCTGTCCTTCTCTTTTCTACCTGCCCTGCTGCCAGTGTCCACCGACCCACATCTCTCCCCGCCTCCCTCCGTCCGTCCGCTCCTGCAGTGGCTTTTTCCTGCCCTGTGCACAGGCCTTTTGTGCATGGTACCTCGGTCTGAGCAGGTGCCACGTGCTGTGGTGTGGAGCATCCTCGTGCTGTCCTGTGCAGTGGGCAGGCACAGTGGTTTTCTAGGTGTAATATGGCAGGCAAAGCCTATTGGAATTGAGACTCACCCCACATGAGTACCTGCAAGCAACATCGACAGGCTACAGTGTCATCTGCGCAAAGCAGGAGAGATCACATGGCATAGCCCTGCCTGTGAATGTGGGCGGGCCAGGGGGGAGGGCGAACAGGATGTGCTTAGGGCTTGGGCTACCCTACAGGGGAGAAGGGTTTCAAAAAAAATTTTGTGTACCTCTCTATTGAATTTATTTTCCCCTGGAAGAATTTTTTTTCCGTTTCATGCGTGGGGGGGGGGGGTTCGGCCTGAGTGGGTGGGCCCTTCAGATCACCCCCTGCCCCCTGGCCCCAGTGGTTGAGCACATCCCTGGGGGTGAAGGGGTCGCGTCACGCATGCTCGGCTCAGGGGCGCACTGGAAAACTGCATTTACTGACCCACTCCAACCGGTTTGTATCCGCCAGAAATCGCTTTTAAGACCGCCAGTAACCGTTTCTACAGCAACTCTTGCAATCTGCCTTGAGCCTCTCTCCCCGTCAAGCATATCCCTGGCCTCCAACCTCCTTTTCGAAACTCAGTACCACTGGGTGGTTGGGTGGGTGGGTGGGGGGGTCCCCACACCACCCACCCACCCACCACCACCCCAAGCCAACCAAATGTGTGAGGCCACCAGAGCAAGAAATATCTCATATGCGGACATGCTCCGCTGTACGCTGCCAGCAGATGCAGGTGGCCCAACCCACAACTCCCACTACAAAAACACTCCACCCATCACCCTATGACCGCACCCTCACCACCCACCCAACACATCCCCACCCATCACTCTACACCACCCCCCACCCACCACCCTGGGGGGCACCCATGCCATGCGAGGGACTGGACAATACACACTCCACGGACACAAGTGCGGGGTGGTGGTGCACATGATGTGCTTGCTTGAGCGCAGGAACGGACAGGCAGAAGGGTGCCCTCAAGGAAGCGACCCCACAAGTGGACATGCCGGGGTCCAGAAGCCGCTGTTGGGGAGGGGCCCCCCACCGACAGTATGGGGTGCCCACTTCGATGCACCTGCTAACGGCGAGGGCAGTTGCCTCCTCCATGTGGACCCGACACAGAGCAGTGAAACAGGGACAGTCCGGGGGCTCTGTTGGCACAACCTACCAAGGGAAAGGAAGGGTGTGTAGGGAGGAAAGGATCAAGGATCGGCCAGGCTGGGAGAGGGAGGGCACAAGGTGGTGAGAGGCTGATGGACGCCGCCACCTATGGAGGGAAAGGGTTCAAGGGAAAGGCAGCAGTAAGTGGCAAGTGGCCAATAGGTGCCGCCAGCTGCAGACAGCAACACAACCAGGTGTCATGCCAACCCTCGCCCGCCTTTGAGTGATGGGGCCAAAATTTTCTCTGGGCTTTCGGCCAATCAACATTTTTCTCTGGCGCCTTTGGCGCCTCAAAAAACTCCCACTTGGGGGGGGGGGGTCCCAAGACCCCTCCCTAAAAGGAGCCCTGATGCTAACCTACCAGCACCCCCCCAATCACCGACAAAGGGAGAGGTGCCGGGGCATCTCGAAGTGTTCCCTGCTTATCAAGTGGTGTCCGGCGGTCGACCTCTTGCGCATAAGGAGTCCTCCCGCCCTTCCCTCTTCAACATCCCCCATGACTGCGCAGTTGCAGCGCTGGGGCTCTGATGTGTCTACAGGGGTATGACCACGACTGTGCAAGTGAACACGAACGTCACGGCAAACGACGTGGCCTCCATCGGGAAGTGGGTGGATTACTGCTCCACAATGCGCAGGTCCGTGCGTGGCTGTTGCAGCGCAGGTTGGGACGCGGCTCCGCCTCATGCTTTTGGTCCTCCGGGCCGGATATCAGCACCTGTCTGCATACTCACAACCCCACGCCTGAACCAAGCACCAGACAATGACGCACCCGATGGCGGTCGACCAACGGCACCCCACGGTTCACCCGTCACCGACAGTAGTTGGCGCTTAGCCTACTGATGGGCTCGATACAGTAATTGGGGTTCGTTGGGAAACACCTGATGGACACGTCTGGTTCTGTCATCTTCACCACATGCCGCTCAGAAGAGAGAGACAGCATGCAAGATTTCCCCTCACGCAGTCGTAATCAAGCAGGGAAGCGGAGGAACGTGGAGGCACAGCCAGGAAGGCAGAGTGAGGGCAGAGGAGGATGAGCAGGAGGAGGTGCACGTTGCGAAAGGCTTGAGAGCAACGGATGCCAGCAGTCCAATGCAGCAGATGAAGTCTAGTAACACGACGGGATCCCAAAAGCCCCAAATCGGAGCCCATCGAGGGCAAAGCAGCAGGCATACAAACACTGCCGTTTCGTCACCACAAATCCGGAGAGAATGACTAGCGGCTGTCAACGGGGGCTGGTCATCAACCCCTTGCACGACATTGCATCTCTCCTTCACCTATCACCCGCACCACGGTGCCCCCATATGGCAGCCCATTAAAGGAGGAAGTTGCCCCGAGTTTCCGTACCAAATGCTGTGGGACCCGATTCTGGAAAGCCCTGTCACACACAGCCACCCCCCGCACGGTTTTACATGATTGGACCAGCTTTGACTTACCTGATGGCCCGGGACCCAACATCTCGGGCCCCGTCTTCCCAGTGTTCCGCCCTGGAACCCAAAGCGTTTGCGGCCAGACAAAAGGAAGCGGTGACGAGACAGTGGTGGGTGGAATCCAACGCGTTTTCGCCGGTGGGCCACAGGCGGTTGGCAGTTGGCCGGTAACCGCCCGGGCACGCCCGTAGAGCTCCCGGCTGCCGCGCATCAGTACCCTCTTTCACAGCCCTACGCACCCTCAGTCATCAGCCCCTGCTGCCACCCACAGCCCCCATCCCACTTTCCAGGCCACCATCAAGACATGTCTGCACGCCAACAATGAGCACTCACTGCGCCTGGCAGCAGCACTTCTGACACCCTTGTGCCCCCCCCCCCCCCTCTTCAGGCCCCAACCCTGTACCCCCACAGGCTTCTGGCAGCGAGCTCAATTCAGATGGAGAACACTTGGGGCTATGCGGGTCCACAGGGTCCCAAAAGCGAGACTCTGGCCTACATGAAGGCCATCAATTTGGATTTGGTGGTCGATGAGTTGCTGTCCAAAATCAGCCAGCAGCAACCGCATTTGCCTTGCACGTATCTTGCGCAGGTCTGTGTTTGCGCGTGCGCATGCTGGCATGCCTTTGCGACACCCATCGCGGGGTAAGGGGGGGGGTTCCGCATTTTTGCATGGCAGCACGTTTTTGGCAGTACTGATCCTGGACATGATGCACGCCCTGGTCTCATGTTGAGATGCAGAGGTCATCCGGGAATACAGTGGTAGGACCTGGTTGCAGCTCCTCGCAGGCTTCTGACGAACTGGCAAGAGACCACCTCTGGGGCAGAAAATGTGGGGGCGCAACACAAACCACGGGGGCTTTACAAAAGGAAGACTACAATCATACGCGGTGAAGACGCGGAGCCACATCTGGGCACGCATCTCAACGCCAGCAATTCCGTGGGCTGTGCGCTCTATTGTGTGGTGCATCACACAATCCGGCGTGTCCATGTGGGTGCAGAGGTGGTTGGGTAGGGTTGACCCGATTTCTGCCCCTGGTGTCAAAGACTGTTGTGGAGCGAACGTTGTTGGCATGCAATTGCTGTTGCTCATCTTCTGTTGTGTATGTTTTCGCTTGCGCCATTCTATTGGACGTGAGACAGAGCGATTACTGCTGCTGAGTAAGAACTCAACAGGTGTTGTGCATTTGCCTTTTTGCTGGTTTGCATGGCTTTGGGGTGCTTTGTGGGTCTGGTTGGCAGGTCTTCTCCTCAATTCTCACTCTTTGGGTTTTGGGGGCGGGGAGAACAGGTTCCCCCAATTCAAGCAATCCTCAGTCTACTGGGCAAAAGGTTTCATTCACAATAACACCTTCCGCCGAGGTGCCTGAGGTTGTGACCCGACTGTTTCTTCTCCCTTCCTGCCCTTCTCAAGTCTTACATGGTCGGCAAAGACAAGAGAATCGGCTAGGCTGCAAGGGGTGTTGGGTGGACACTGTGCCAACAACCATTCGGATCGAGGGGGGCGGCCTGTTCGAATCCCCTCCCCCCCTCCGGACCCCCCAAAGTTTTTGAACCCATCTTTCTCCAAATTGAGATTTTGGGCAAAATGGGCGGTGCCACAGGAGCCGAAATTTTTTTTGCGGGCATGCAGCATGCACTAGAATTACTTCACACCCCTATGTGTGTATACTCAAAATGTTCAGTTCGCTTTGGGGATTTTGGGAGTACTCCCGGGGGGGGGGGGGCTGGCCGGGCCCGGTCCGAATGCTTCTTTTTCATCAAGCCATCAGTGCTTTTGAGCGCCAGATTAGCAAGGCGAGGCGCTATACAAATGTCGTTTGTTGCGAAGTGAAGATCCTGCATTCGGAGCAAGTGCAGCACCAAATTCTTTCTGGGGTGAACGCACTGTGTTCTTTCTTTCATCTTTCTTGTTCTGTTTCCCACGCTTTGGCGTGGCCCCTCAAGTTGGGGATATGGACTCCCACGCTTTTGCGTGGCCCCTCGAGTTGGGGATACGGACTCCCACACTTTGGCGTGGCCCCTTGAGTTGGGGATACGGACTCCCGCGCTTTGGCATGGCCCCTTGAGTTGGGGATACGGACTCCCACGCTTTGGTGCGGCCCCTCGAGTTGGGGATACGGACTCCCACGCTTTTGGCACATTTTGGACTTCCACTGTTGGGATACTTTCACGTGCACTTTGGGATCAGTGGACTTGCATTGCTTGTGGGATTTGTTCGTTCGTTCATGCATGCGCTGCGTTACTTTTCACATTTTTCATAACTTTGAAGTGTTGCGCGGGATTCCGTTCGTGGGATTTAGAGCTCGATGTTGTCTTTGGTCGCTATGAGCATCAGTGATATATTTGACAAATTTTCGTGGTAGACTATAACCCTTCCCTTTCCTCCGTTGCCACATGTTCCGCTCTGCTTTGGTATACTCCCGTTTCAAATATTCCCTACGCGCTTTCCTTTTTAATGGCTCCCAAGAAAGTGAAGCAACCGATGCACAGTGAGCACGTTTGTGACTATGGTACTACACTACACTCAAAAACGTCACAGACGCCAATATCAAGCTACATTTGAATGGTGCTCCCCACCACGATGCACTTCCCCGGCTCGCGCAAGCCGGCGATACGCATGAGGTACGCACCTACGATTGTGAATGCGGTGTCCGGCTGACCAACGTTACTCAATACCAAATCGACCTACATCGCCCTGCTACCAGTTGTTGCAACCGGGGGCTGGTTGGGCAACGCAACCTTGGGGACGTGGGCGTGCAAGCCGTTTCGTGGGACTTTGCGTTCAATGACTCCAACGCCCCTCAAATGGCACCCATTGAGGCTCATATTGGCCCGTCCGTCGATGATTCCATCCCTGAGGACGCCGGCGAGGAAATACCCGTTTGGTGCAGGTCCGTGCAGGGGCCTCCGATGAAGCTCTGCGGCAGATGGCGTCCACCCCCCTTGGCAAATGGATTGTTCTGCACTCACTATCCCTTCGCCATTCACCACCTATGTGGTGTACCGTCCTGCCCTCATGTCTCATGGGTTCCCGGCTTCGAGACCATCCACAACATGAACTGCTTCCTTGGCATCCCAGAGGGTGAGGCGTGGTGCGAGCCGTGTTCCACACTGCGGGCAAGTTGACGTTTTTGCAAAACTACTCGTGAGTCTTCGGTCGGGGCAGTACCATCGCATTGGTCCTTTTCTCGATTCGGATACCGCGAGGCGGACATCTTGTACCAAGCGTGTGATTGGTATTTCTAGCTTTGTTGTCTCGCAGTGGTCACTAAGTTTTGCCTGCATGATGACCATCTCCTTCTTAGTTTGGGCCTTGGAGGTCTTGGTGGTTGCTTTTGCACCCTGCGTCAACCGTGCGCCCTGTGCACGCTGCACAGCAGAGACCCCACGGCAGCAACGGAATCTGTTCAGTCTCCAAACAAGGAAGGTCGCAGTCTGCCCCCATTCCTCCATTCCTCAAAAGGACGCCAGTGGCAAGTCCGGTGGTGCCCTTCGGTGTGTTCAGGTGCTGCGGCAGTACGCGACAACGCAGGCGCCTCCTAGACAAGAGGTGCATCGTCTGGTGACCACTGCCCAGGACGGGGTCATCAACATGCAGACCTCCAGCTCCGTGAAGGCCTCGGCTCTGGACCCACGGGCTGCGGAGGGCTCGGTGCTCCCACACCCGTGGCAGTATCTACTGATGGCGGTGGTCCAGGGGGATGCTGATGTCATGCATTCGGTTGCAAGGTATGGCCACTGGCTGCCTGGGCAGCCTTTCCTTCCTCCTCCTGGAAGAAGCCTGCGATGGCAGGGTTTCTTACGGCAGGGTGACCGACGGCGGTGGGGGTTACCCGACAACACCCGGCCCCAACGGCTGGCGGTTAGTCCGTGCTTCACGGGATCTGAAGCCCTATTCGATGGTGCTTGGTGGCCCTCGCCTTCCGTTTGCCTGGCCCCTTTTCCCCCTAGGGCTGTCCTTCAGAACCCAGATTCTTTTTTGTAAAGTACAGCCCTCAAGGACAGCCCCCCAGGACCACTAACTGCCAACACCAACCGCCACCAACCGCTGCCAACCGCCACCAACCGCCCCCAACCGCCAACCGCCCACCACCAACTGCCAACTGCTATCAACCACCAGCCGCCAATCTTTGAAGTAGAGAAGGGCCCATGACCATAAAGCAGAGAGCGTCCCTGTGAACGTTCGTTTCTGTTGGCGTTACGAACCCTTCTTTGTTCTTTTTGCCTTCAGGACAGCCCTGTCTCCTCCCCTATTGAGTTTCCCCTTTGCCTGCCCCTTGCAACCCCCTTTTGTGCTCCGTCCGGTCGGGTCGGTAGGCGTCGGGTCGGGTGGGGTCGGGTCGGGTCGAGGTTGGGGCGGCGGTCTGTGCTGCGCAGAGGGTTTCGTCCCTGGGAAGGATCAGGATGCACGTGCCGTGCAGGAGTTTGTGTCTGCCAGTTGCTGGGCATTTGGAGCGGCATCGTATGGTAGTTGGTGGCGGTTGGATTTTGGGGCGTTTCTATTGTGGTTGGTATGGCGGTTCTTGGGAACGGGGTCGGGGCCGGGGTCGCGAATTTGAGGGAGGAATGCGCCCTTTTTGGCCCATGTGCCCTTTGCCTTGCACTATCACTGTGCCTGTCGCCCGTGCGCGGGGCGCATGCAGGGTGCCCAGTACCGTTCTGTGTCATGCTTGCAGTGCCAAAGGGCTCCGGCTGGGGAAAGTGGAGTTCCATGCGGCGATACAAATCGTTACAAATCCTCAAACCCTTCCCAACTGGCCAGTGCCTTTGATGATCGATGCCATTACTCAGGTGACGCTGCCTCGCTGGTAGGGCTACGAATGTGGGGTTGAGGCTGTGGGGCTGGGGCTGGAGCTGTGGGGCTGGTGCTGGGGCTGCGGGGCTGGGGCTGGGGGTGTGGGACTGTCGGGCTGTGGGGCTGTGGGACTGTGGGACTGTGGGGCTGTGAGCAGGGCTTCTTTTGAGCAGGGGGGGGGGAGGGGGGGAGGGGTTTTGGACCCAAAACTTGGTGTACCAAAAATAACCTGACCAGATTTTCCCTATTGTAAATTTCGTTTTTTCACTTTTTCACTTTGGTCTGGGAGGGGGGGAGGGGGTTTTGGGGGAGGCCCCCCCCCCTTTGGTTTTTAATTATTCGAAAGAAGCCCTGGCTGTGGGGCTGTGGGGCTGTGGGGCTGTGGGGGTGTGGGACTGTGGGGCTTTGGGGCTGTGGGGCTGTGAGGCTGTGGGGCTGTGGGGCTGTGGGCCTGTGGGGCTGTGGGACTGTGGGGCTGTGGGGCTGTGGGCCTGTGGGACTGTGGGGCTGTGGGCCTGTGGGACTGTGGGGCTGTGGGGCTGTGGGCCAGTGGGGCTGTGGGGCTGTGGGGCTGTGGGGCTGTGGGGCTGTGGGGCTGTGGGGCTGTGGGACTGTGGGGCTGTGGGCCTGTGGGGCTGTGGGGCTGTGGGACTGTGGGGCTGTGGGGCTGTGGGCCTGTGGGACTGTGGGGCTGTGGGCCTGTGGGACTGTGGGGCTGTGGGGCTGTGGGGCTGTGGGGCTGTGGGGCTGTGGGGCTGTGGGGCTGTGGGCCTGTGGGACTGTGGGGCTGTGGGGCTGCGGCTGTGGGGCTGCGGCTGTGGGGCTGTGGGGCTGGGGCAGGGGCTGGGGAGATGTTGCGTGTGTTCCACGTGGCATTCGTTTGTGACTATCATTTGCAGGTCAAAGTGGAGGTCGTGTTTCCAGAGACTGTGCCACAGGACACAATCGCGGCACTTCAAACGCACGTGCAGGCGTCGTATGTGGCTGTTGTCTGTTGCTACTTGTGTGGGGGGACGAGGTGCATAGGCAGCAGGGGCTGCGGAGGGAGGTATTGATCGAAGGAGGAGGTGGTACTGGTGGTGGCCGGACCCCGCTCCGTCTCCCCACCCCTCCGCCCCGCTCGGGCATAGTGGTGTTGTGTCTGGGCGTGCACAGGCTTTGCATCACTTGTTACCGCCGCCGTCCCTCACCGCGGCACCGCTGGTGTTCCCCCAGGTATGCCCCACCCCCCCGCAGGGACCTTACGGTACCTGGGCGCACCTTGGGCCAGTGGGGAGCGGGGGTAAAGTGGGCACGATGCGTACGGCTCGTGCAGGGGCAGTGGTCACGCATGCAGGTGTCACGGGATCCTCGCCACACGCTACACTCCAGCTGCCGTTTCCACTGTTTTGGTGCTTTTGTCTGTCGTCCTTGCAAGGGGGAGTGAGGGTGCTAAGCGCAAGTCCTCTCCACTCTGTGGGGCAGGGATGCATTAGAAGGGACGGGACCTCAGAGGCGGCCCCAACAGCGGTTAGGCAGGCGGTTGGAGGAGGTTGCCAAAGCGGTTGGGGGCGGTTACTGTCGGTCACAAATGCCATTGAAGCTGGCATTTGTCGTCAGGGGGACAGTGGCTGTGCATAGGCTGGAGGGGGGGGGGGTTCCCCTCGGAATGTCATACAGGGGGCTCCCCTCCTCCCTATGCATCCCTGCTGTTATGGGTCGATCCCGAGGCACCAGCGAACCGTTATTGGTCCCTTCCAGCCCACGGCTTAGCGTTATTGCCTATGCCCCATCCGGGACTCGAATTCGGTACCGTTTGTTGGGGTGTCATGTGCTATGGCCGCTGGGCCACGTGGCCTCGTCTGTGGAAGGCGGGAGGCGTGCACAGGGGAGCCCCCACCCCCCAACAGACAGGCAGACCGATGGGAGACTGATCAGAACCCCGTGTTTGTGCCGAGCAGTGCCCACAAAAGTCCGTTGATCAGAGGCGAGGGGGCGACTGTCCGGCACCCCCTGGCGACACGTCGAGGCGCTTTGGGGTTCAAGCCGGGGCACTCTGTGCTGTACTGCACCCGGTGTGCATCCGCGACCACCGTCTGTACCCGCGCGACCGCCACGCGTGCAAAGGGTGGTCGACATGCGTGACCGCTGCCAGTGCGCGCGATCTGCACGCGTGACCACGGCCCCCGGCAGCCTTACGCACCCACCGGCTCTGCCGGCGGCGCGGCCTCGTGTCGCACGCGCCCTGTGTCGCAGGTCTTTCGTCCGCCGGATCCTGACGGGCTCGAGCATCCCGCAGACCGGGCACTGGGGGCACCGCCGCCGCCATTCCACTGCGTCCTCGAAAAGCGGCACGAAGTGAGCGCCCCTGCGCAGGACGCGTGCGCCGATTCGGGCCTCCCGGAAGACGCCCGTCGGGCCCCGCACCTCTGCGGACCAAAAACGCGTGTCTGCGGCGCCCGGTCTGGTCCGGAGATTCCGATCTTGGGACGACCGCAGACGATACCGGGAATCTGTAATAAATACGGGGGGGGGAGGGGGCGTAAATGTGGTGTGGGAAATTTCGCGTTTCAATTTGGCCGCCAAATTTCCCACACCACATCCAGGGGCTTCCTGCTTTGTCCTCCTATCCACTTGTGCTTTTGCATGCTCCATGTCTCATCTGCCAAATTTACCACGGCCAAATTGACCAGACACCAAATCCCCCCGTGTAGTGTTCCAAGCGGACCTGGAGGGGGGCTGTCTTGCGCCCCGGTCCCTCCTGTTGGGTTTGGGGGAGGGGGAGGCTGAGAGACCCCCTCCCCTGTGGCGCTGGGGGCCAGGATGCAGTGGAGCCTGCGGGAGGCTGAAGGGGGTGTTTCAAAGCGGTTTCCAAAACGGTCCCTAGCGGTTGGAAGAGCGGTTGGGCGGCAAGGCCTCGCAGTTACAAAATGATTCCTGCGCGGTTGGGGGTGGACCGCAGCAGTTGGGGCAGAATGGACTGCAGCCCCAAAAGGGGGTTGACTCCTCCTTGGTTCAAGTGCATGCCTGGCTTAGTAAGGGGTCCAGAGGTGGGGGAGGGTCCTTCGGGTGCCACTGGGGGTTCAGAGAGGGAAGGAGAAGGCTGGGGGGGCTGTGGCCGTGCCAGTCAGCCGGAGATATGACCGGGTGCAGGCAGCACGGCACTCCCCGTATCTCCGGAAGATCGGGGCGATTGCCACGTGAGGGCGTAGGTCCAACTTCGGCCGAGCCAGTCATGGTCGGACGGCTGAGTGGTCACCGTAGGTGATAGTGCAACCCCCCCTTCACGCTCGCATCAGTGCAAAGCAGATGCAACAAGCAACACGGTGTGGCATCGCCATTTAAAAGCCTGGGCTCACCATTTACAGGGCTCACCATTTAAAGGCCTGGGCTCACCATTCAAAGGCCAGGGCTCAGGGCTGTCCTGCAAGCCAAAAAAGAAAAACGAATGCTGCCGGCCTTCGGTACGCTGGGACCTCCACAGAGCGCCACCCGGCAAGGAACTGCGGTCGTGGTGTTGAGTTGCATGATGTCCACGGTTTGTCTCCGCGAAGGTGATTTGGCCATCATGCATACAGCTCTGCAGCTGTTATGCAGGGTTTGGATCATAAGGAGTGATCCGATGGTTGCAGGAGCAGTGCGTGGAGTAGCTGCAACTGCTGCAACCTCAGTGGCTGTGCTGTTCAATCAGTTGAAAAAATTTCCTCCCATAATGCATATGATGCTGTTGAGCTCAATGCCAATGGCCTTGATGACAGTGTGACCCAGATATTGTTTTCCTCACAGTTGGTGTGTACCACTTTGGCGAATGGCTGTGCCCCTGTGTGGCATGTTTTGCCCTTCGGTGTGCAGAATGATGCGCCATCCATGACGTGTGGGCCATGTGCGGTGCGGAGCGCAAGCAACACCCTTGTCCAGGCAACACTGGGCGTCGGTTTCGTCAATTTCTGACCATTTACTGTTGATTGGGCAAGGGGGGGCGGGGGGGGGGGACCCAAATGGAATGCTTCGGGGCCCAATGCAGTGATCAACTGAGAACCCAAGGGTTTTGCTCTCCGCTGTACGGTTTGCAGGCAGATGGCAAATTGCCACCTGCACTGAAACCGTGTCCTACTCCGATGCTCATTGTGGTGGTGATCAACGAACATGCTTCTGCTTTGCTTGGCCAGCGCTGGTTGGAGGTTACAATCGAGTTCAACATGCTCGTCCCACGTCTGAGTAGCTGTTAGCAGCTCCGTTGTGTGTCAGACTGTTTGATTTTCGTGCTCATAAGATTTGCCATTGGGCTATTGTTCTGCATTTGCTCCGGCGTGGCAGCTCTTGCAGCCATCCCATGCATCAGATCCCAGAACTGTGCACGACCGCCCGGCTTGAGGTCCTCTGTAGCAATGGATCTTCCATACGCGGAGAGTGATGAGGGCGACACTCCTCATTTCGCGCCTGGGAACCTTATTCCTGAGTACCTCACCAATGGTTTGTACAGAGACGGGTAAAACAAGGTGCTGATTTGCATTTTGAACTGGTGTTACATGGGAGTCCACTGCCAGACCCCACACCCCAGAAAGCAGCCCCGGTACTACAAGCTTGAGGGTGGGCTGTTGCGCCGTTGCGCGCGCAAGAGGCGCCGTTGTGTGAGGTGCAAATAGAACCGCGGTAACCTGTGCGGCGAGACTAGAAAGCCCGAAAATCCCGTTTTGGGGTGGAGAGTGCAAGTGGTCATGTCGTTGCCCCCCCCCCCCCTTTCCCCCTTCAAGCGGTTCCCGGATTCAGGGCTGTGCTGCTTCATCTTACCTGAATTCTGCCAACAACAAGTGTCCCTGGAGGCGGCTGAGCTTGGACAAAAGCCCGGGGGAGGGGGGCAGGTTCTGGGGTGCCATTCCCACACGGGGCTGCCAAATCGCCTTACCCGAACCCATAACTCTTTGAACCGCTGCCGACGGCCCCCAATCTTTTTCGTAACAGCCTTTCTGCCCCTGCATGACCGCCGCATGTGGCCAGGCTCAGTGCCCTTGTTCCTAAGAATGCGCACTGTGTGCGATCTGTACATACCCCAGCCCCAGGCCCTGACGTTAGAACCAAATGTCACGTGGCCCAGCTGTCACAGCACATGACGCTTGACCAGGAGGTTCCGAGATCGAGTCCCGGATAGGGCACAAGGAATGACGCTACGCTGTCCTCGGCGCCGGGGTGACCCTCCGAGCCGGAAGAGACTGATAACAGATCGCTGGTGCCTGGAGATCGCCCGGAGTTTCTACTTCTACCACTTTATCACGCCCTGACCTGTGCACTGCCCGGACTCTTTACCTGATTTCAATGCTTTCTGATCCGTTTCTTGGCAGTTGTGGATGGGGCTTTGAAGGGAGTGTCTCCCGCGTGGGCAACAGGCACAGATAGCACGAGCAATCACAGCTGCTCATGGGCCCCAAAGAGCGCATTTAATGATTACCTCAAACTCACAAATCTGAGGTACACGGTCAGCAAAGCCAGACCACTCCCCGACCCCAAAAAACCGGATTGCTGGTGCTGTGTCCTGCCTACAGGGCGCGCACAGGGCGGGCATGCCCTCCGGGTGTTTGCTTCGTGGTGAGTGGGCCGAGGTGGTTTGCCATGTCTGAAAAACACAGCTGCCTCCCACCACCGGGGCAACACCAGGAAAGAGGGCCCTGTGTTGCCCTATACACGGCAATGTATCCCACAACTTCTGCAAAAAGTTCAATAAATTCCACACAGGAGCATATCCGATGCCTCCACGTACACCCCCCCCCCCCGCGCGCGTTGGCGAGGGGCCCACCGAGTCGGCGACATTCAGCAAAGTTGCCAAAAGCCAAAATTTTGGGTGCAGCACCGATTGAGGAGTGCCATGCAAAATGGAATGATAATTATACGGCTCACATCGCATATTGGGCCTTATTCTGTGCCAACCTCCAAAAATTTGATCCCGCCCTCCAAGTCGGGTAAAACGCGTCGCCGACTCGCTCGCCGACTCCTTGGCCGCCAGTTTGCCGACTTGGGGGGCGGGTTGCCGCCTCGGGTAATGCCAAGGTCAACCAAGGGGCACGCTCCCCATGCACCCAAGCACCGTGCAACTGTAAAATGCACAATATGATGCCAAGGACACCTATTTTGGAGCAGGGGGGGGGGGCATGCCACATTCAGCACAGTCCCAACACGCCAACTACTGGGCTCCGCGAACGCGGAAACGACACCAGCAAGAGCACCGGCCACAGCGGCCGACAGAAAGTAGCGACCCGACGCAACATGCGAAGGGAAGAACGGGTGACCGTCCAGGGCCCCGTCAAGGAGCCACAACCAGACGGAATGTCACACAGGGGGTCATACTCACCACAACACAACCCCAACAAACACTAGTGACAGACATGTGCAGAAGTGCCGGGTGCCCCTGGCGCCACCCTAATGAGAGTGGGACAACCCAACAGCTACAATGGGAGCCAGGGAGCGAAAAAAGAGCACCAGATGGGGAGGAACGCACACAGCAAAGCAACTAGGAACAGGACTGCCTCACACACGGTGGTGAGACGAGCCCCAGCAGGACACAGAGCGATGCACAGGGGGACCACGAGGAGCGAGCACCGCAACAACCACCAAATGCAGTGGACGCCGAGTGGGCCATCAGCAACCAGCCCCCCCCCCCCCTCCCTCCACGAGGTGCCCGCGAACTCCACAAGGGCGGGGGCTTCACCCCGCACGCTCGTGGGTGCCCGCCACAGGGGTGGCAACAGGGCCGTGACTAGCCCACCGCGCGCGGGACAATCAACATCGTGCGGAGACGTGAAATCCTCGTGCGGGGGGGCAGGCGGGTGGACAGGAGTGGGTGCGCCTAAGGGGCGCCCAAGTGCATCAACGGACAGCAGGAGGAGCATCACAGCCACACAGAACGCGGGAGCCACACCAGGAGGGGTGAAGGTGAGTGCGGCAGACAAGGAGGATGGGGGCAGCAAGGCAGGGGAGGTAGCCAAGACAGCGGGAATAGGGAACCAGAAAGTAGAGAATGGGAGAGGACGCGCATGGGGGTCAGCGACAACACAGGGGATGGCCTGGCGAGCTAGACACGTCGCTACCGGGTGCCAGGGCAAACCCTCCGCAACCGGCATCGGGTGGGGGGTGTCTCCCGCAGCCTAAAATGGCTGTTTGCACAACATGACGGGGAGCCTAGGGGCAGACCAGCCGTGACGGGGAAAGGGACGACAAGGGCCCCCAGCCCACACCCCACACCAACACCAGCAACCCACCTTGGGGCACCCAGGTCCACCCCACCCCACCCATGGTCCCCCATCCTGACCCAGTGTACCCGTGCACCGCCATCGTCGGTGAAAATTTTTGTGCATATGGACGATATCGCGTTTATCTCCCTAGATGCCGAAACCACCCAACGGGTGCTGTCTAAGTTGTCCCGCATCAGCGCCACCCTTGGCTTCCGCGCCAATAACACAAAAACGGAGATTTCCAAACGGGCCCATGAAACTCAAGTGTCAGGGTTTGAAGTCTATACCAGGGCCCAGCCACCATCAGATGGGGAATGGCATAGCAATGGCAGCAAACTGGTTGTGCAACCGGTATTTGCTTATGCCCATGGGGGACCGCGGGCGGCATGGCTATCACATGCGGCTGAATCCAGCTCATTGCGCGCGTCCATGGCTCACAATCCTCCTACGGGGCAGAACTGATGGGCCTGTGCGTCGCAGCTGAGCTCGCCCCCCCAGGATCCACCATCACCTTGGATAATTAAGCCGTAGTGGACCATAGCCCCCAAAACCTCCATCCTGAGGCGTTAGACATAGACCTCCGAGAGATGGCCGCCCACATCATCCAACACAAGTCTATCACAGTGCGCTGGATTCCCGGCCACCGCCAGCTGTCCTACGCACGCGATGCGTAGCAGCGTACTGGCATCCTACGCAACAATGAGGTTGACCGGCTAGCCAAACTGGCCACCACCCTACCCTTGCCACTCTTCAGACCCCCCCCTCCCGCATCTCCCTAGGAGGCACAGAGGCACCCACCCTGGCCAAGAAGTGGATCGCGGCACTAAGCCCGTACCCAACCCATCCTGGAGTACATTGGGTCACATGGCTGCCCCTGCATGCACGCCGTCGCGAAGCGTTGCTCCAATGGCTTTGGGGCAACATCCGCTGGCAAGGGTGCCCTCCCCCCCCTTGGGAGAAGACAAAGGTCAATTGTCAGCTATGCCGTGACACACAACGGGGCACACCAGATGCCCGGTTGGTGCACTGTGCTGCCTGGCGTCCGGCTTTCTTGCAGGAGTGGGTGCGGACTTGGGGACCGCGGGTAGACCTCGCTCAACATTGGCTCACAACAGCCTCTCCTGAGGACTTGAATCATATCTCCAAGCTACGCATCCCGCAATCCTTTGTGGATAGTCCCCCCCCCCCCCCCCCCGGAAACGGGACGTACGGTACCGGATGGCGTGGCATCAATACCATATGATTCACGCCACCGCTCTCCCGCGCCAATCCCTCACCATGCCCCTTGCCGCGCCAGGCGCACACAGGACTACCACGACCACTACACCCGTGTGGTACACGCCGCTGCGGCGGAAGGCAATTCAACAACACCCCGGTGACGACACCTTTCGCACACAGGTGAGCTACAAGCCAAAACGACGGGACAAGCACGCATGAGGGCCGAAATGGTCGAGTCGCCGAAACGGGCGAGTTAGAACCCGGCAGCCAAGGCACACGAGCTATTTAAAGGCCCCATCACCGTTGACGCTGGCAATGCGCTCCTGCGACTACTCCCCCACCTTCCCCCTCTGGAAACTCACCAAGTGCGGGAGAGGATCTCCTCCATGTGCACCGGACCCCCCCCCCCCCCCGGGGGAGGCTCCCCATGGGCCATGCAAGAGAAGGAACCCCCGACAAAACCAGGGTGGGAAGAACCAAGGACGATGGCGCCGTCACAATGCAACGTAAAGCGACAGGGACACCGTGCAGGCGCGCACGCCACCCGCGCCAGCCATGAAGCGCACGCTACCCGCAACCAACAAGGAACACGCCCTGCGCACGTGTGACCCGCGGAGTGGGGGAGTGTACGTGGTGTACGGCTGGGACAACGCGTGGAGGAGCAAGGCACCTGGGCCTCACACACACGGAAACATAGCGAGGCAGGTTGTGGACGGCCTAAGGACGGAGGTGTGGGGACAGCAAAGAGAGCCAATACGCCAACTACTGGGCGACGCTAACGTGCAAACGGCACATCCTGCCACATCCAGCACAGCCCCAGCACACCAACCATTGGGCTCCGCGAACGCGGAAACGACACCAGCAGGAGCACCGGCCGCAGCGGCCGACAGAAAGCAGCGACCCAACACAACATGCGAAGGGATGCTCTTTCTCTCTGTTTCACAGCACCTTACCTTCACAGTCCTTGACAGGTGGGCTCTTCGGAGCCGTGGCAGATCAAACCTTTGCATAACGTGTACGGTAGCAAGGAGTTGCTCCCCCGACGGCGTCCCCACACAGGGACATGCCTCACATGCATGAAGCTGAAGGTTTACCAAATCTTACTGTACATATGATCTGGGCCTGGGTGCCCACGCACACCATTGGCCTGACGGCGTGACCGGTGTCAGAATAAAAAAAAATAAAACAAACATGCGAAGGGAAGTAGAGGTGATTGTACAGGGCCCTGTCAAGAAACAACAACCAAATGGAATGTCACACGTGGGGTAGAAGATAAACATGCACATTTGCCCACCCCAAGTGTCGTAAGTATCCTCAATGCCTTCAACACCTTCTTCACTCGTGTACATAGGAGGTTCTGACCAACGGCGAGGGAGGAGCGCCGGGCCCCCCTTTTTGGATGGCTAGATCGCAACCCCCCCCCTGGGGCAGTGAGCTAGATATAGATGATGGGGGGGGGTCCGCTCGGGGCCCTCTATCCTGGCGACCCATGCTGGTCTACCTCCCTAATATGGTGTTTTCCCTTTCATTTGTCTTACACGTGTTAAGACAAAGTTATTCAACACTACAAGACGCCTGCATTACCCGGTTTGATTTTGATTTTGATGACCCATCCTCCAATGGAATGATTTAGAGGTTAGGACATCAATCTGCCCAAGTGAGGCAGAGCTGCCACAACTGATGAATGCAGTGAGTTGACCAAGCACAAGATGGTTTGGGCAAAGAGCCCACAGGGTCCGGGTCTGGGCCACAGTTTTGGAAGTAAGTGGGTTACTGAAGGCAATGCGGTCCCACGGATCTCGTGGGCCCAGTAGCCGACAAGCCTCTAGAAAGAGTTCTGCCCAAATGGAAGCAGGGGGGGTTGGAAAAGGGGCCCGTGACGGAATGCATGTTTTGCCTGAGAAAACCCGCATCCTCACTGCACGTCAAATCCGCCACCACACCAATTGTTTTGATTCATGAGGGCAAATTTCATGCCCCTGCCTTTCCAAAGTATTGGCAATCAGTTCCTACCCCCCCCCCCCCCATGTCCAGCGAATGGCTTGTCCAATGAGCATTTGGTGTCCAGACCATACTAATTTGGTACCCAAATAAATTAGGTACCCAGTTCCAGAGTACATGGTTCACACTAGACGATGGGGGAAATGAGGGGCTGTTGTGATGTGTCTTGCAATGATGCTTGTAAAAATTGTACAACAGGATGCGAGGTACTGGTAAGTAGAACCTCTATTGCCCACCATGACTGATTCTTCACTTGCACCTGGCCGCACGCACCGAACGGCATGTCCAACGAACACTTGGTGTTCGGACTTTATTGTTCGCTGGACACGGTTTTGGGAGGGTAAATCACAATGAATTTTGAACCTCGAACGTCTTGCTGCTGTCTTTTTTGCTTTTCTTTTGTTCATTCCATCTTTGAATTGGTTGTGGTCTGTCCACACGTCCAGCAAAAGGCTCTCTACTCATTTTGTTCATCACAATCACATCCAGTGGCATGGACGCCGGCAGAAACAAGGACAAGCATCACCCGTCATTGATATGTTACACGGGACTGGCCCTAATCTAACATTTCAATCCAAAACAGCAAGATAGACCAACCGAATCAAAATGGAGAAACAGCAAATGGCAAGCAGATAATATTTAATGCAATAATTTGTACATCAAATAGCGACCTTGTGGAGAACCACCACATTTGCAATAAAAACATTGCAAAAGAAACTGTCTGCCAGCCCATCGGGATCACTAGTGGGGCAATCTCAGAATGTCAAAGGTTTGCTAGTGCGGTGATCCCAACATGCAAATAGGACAATGGTCGGGTAAACGTTCAAACTTGCCTTCTGCCACAGTTACTTGTAGGATCATTGTAGAAATGGACAGCTCTGAATTTTGATACCAATAGTGATCTCGAGCACCATACTGTGAGCAGGCTACGCCAGCTCATCTGGGTCTGACCCTCTCCCCCAAAATGGTTTGCCCTAGAAAAACGACCTGATTCAGGACCAACAGTGAAATCATGCCACAAAGCAGCCTGGGAACTGTTGGGAGAGATTTTCCCCCACAACACGTACCTCCAAATGATCAGAGTTATGGGGCTTGGTGTGGCTCATGTATGTTGGGGACACCCCCCCGCCCCTCTTCCAAACTCCGTTGATGGGCCCTGTCGGCGGCCGGCTAGGCCAGGGCCTTCGTCACGGGCGCCCTTTTGAAGGGGCATAGGGTCCGGAAAGTGGGCCCAAAGCCCCCCCCTTCCCCTCCAAATGAATATCCCCCACATTCTGTGGTACAAGCGCAAAAATTTAAGTCGTCCAAGCAGGCCTGAATTAGAATATTTTTTTGGGCATGGGTGCACCCCCAAATTTGTTAGAGTGGGAAAAAAGTGACATTTCCTGAAGGATAAATTTCTTTGGGCCATGTTTGGTACACAAACTTTTGGGCCCCAGACCTCCCCCTTCCCAACGCCCCCTTCAAGCGCAGGCCTGACCAAGGGGCAGAAGCAGCACTTGTGGGCACCAGCAATATGCGTAGTAAACAATGCAGTACTGAAAAACCAAACCAGTGCATAGCTTGGAATTGCCAAACGCCACACTTGCTTGGCCATGATGGCAGACCTCCCCTCTTTTTGGAAGCTATCCCCCAGCGGCGATCAAGAACGCCCACAAGAAGAGGGCCAAGGCCCTGGAAAAATGTTTTGGGGCTCAATTGGCCCCTTCGTCTCTTTTACCCCAAAAATTTGCATTTCAAATTGATCAGCGCGACGTGGCGATCATTTTGAGTACTGTGACCCCCCCCCCCACTCCTTTTCCAGCCGACAGTTGGGGGGTGGGGGGGGGTCGTTTTTGGATTTTTGGTATTTTTTTTCGGATTTCTTTTCGGAATTTCTGGAATTCCAGAAAAAAATTAAGAATATCCTGAAAAATTAAAAAAAAATCGAAAAATTTTACAAAAGTTCCAAAAGATCCCGGAAAACATTCCAAGCAAATTAAAGAAAAATTCCCAAAATTGTGACCTGCCCCACTCCTTTTCCGACCGACATTTGGTGGGGGGCTCGCAGCGGAACCGTTCTGGGCGGCCCTCCGGGACTCCCCCATCCAACAGCACGCCCCGTCATGTGACAACACCTTTGAGTCTTTGCAGTGGGTCGGTGCTTGCAGGGCTGGCTGCAGGCAGAGTTGCCGGTGAGAGAAGCCCGCCCCCCAGGGGGCCCAGATGTCGGCACTGCACCGCATTACTGCAACCTGAAGGGGGGGGGGGGGGCAAGTCAACCCAAGCCCGACACACGTCACTCCCGCGCAGATCGTTTGTGTGCGCTCTCTTCCCCTCTTCACGGCACGATCGACCGAGCGCACATGCGCACATGAAGAGGGCATTCGGACTCCTGCAGACACGGCAATGTTCCCGCGGGGCACGCCTGTGCTTCTTGCAGCGGGGACGCGGTGCGGAGATTCTCGGGGCACGGCGGTGGTATTCCTCCACTGCGCCCCTGTATCAGCCGCCCCGGAAGCCTGACAGAGCCCTTCCTTCACCGGGAATGGGCCTCACCCTTGAGAAGATCGAGGAGCTGGTGAAAAGCTTCCGGTGTGTGTCCTTTTCTCATCTCCGCCAACAAGCGGTTGCCATCGGAGTATGCCATGGGAATGATTTGGACAATTGCAGGGGGTAGCAGGACAAACACGGTGACTGGGATCATTGCAGGGTAGCAGGTACTACACTCGACAACGGGTACCACAGTAGGGATCACGTCTCTGGGTTTGTTCGGGGGTCATTCGCAGCACGCCCCAATGGGCGATATCCGATGTCTAACCCCGTGTAAAATCATCGTTTTGGCAGACAAAATGATCCCCCGATGAATTTTTCGATTTTGACCCCTCCACAAGGGGGGCGGCTGGTTCGAATCTAGGACCCCCCCCCCCCCCACCTCCGGACACCCCAAAAGTTTTTGTACCCGCCCTTCTGCGATTTGAGATTTTGGAGAAAACTGCTGGCGCCGACAACAATTTTCGGCCTTTTGGAGGGGGTAAAAACCCTTCGTTACTCGATGTGTTTGTGCTCAAAATCCTCAGATTTTGGTTGAGAATTCAAAAATGGGTGGAAATATAAAAAATAATAAAAAATAAAAAAGGACCCCCGACCCGACCTCCGGATCTCCGGATCGGACCTGAGCTGATGGGTGGAAAAGATTTTGTTCCGAAAAAAGTTTTTTTCGAACAAACCTTTTCCCCCACTTGTGTATGTTCCAAATGATCGGCGCGTCCTGGGGATCATTTTGAGGTTCGTATGCTGGGGTACCCACCGACCGCCACCCCCCCGGGCGCCCTCGCAGACCCCCCCCCCCTTCGGACCCCCAAGAGTTCTACAACACGGTTGGGTGTCAATGATCAAACAGGTCGCCCCCCTTGCCCCTGCCGACCCCCCTCCCCCTGTACCCGGGTGCCGCCTTTTAGGGAGTCTGGTGTTTGGGGGGGGCGGGGTCAACACTTTTTTGCATATTGTGGCTGCGGTGCGTCGATTTGGCCCAGGTCCTGAACGACTTTTTGCTTATGTGTGGACCCTATAGCCACTGGGGGGGTCTCGAGTCCGAACTCCGGACCCCCGGTCGGCCCCCCTTTGGGCCCTTGCCGATGAGGACTGGGCCGGTTTCAGGCTGGCAGGCGTTGGCGGAAACTTTTCGAAAATTCGGCGGTTTTCAAAACCCTTCGGTCGCCTCTGGGATGGGTTTGGGTGATCATTTGGTGGCAATCCGGGTGCTCTGGCACCCATGGGGACCCACATGGTGGCGGCTAGGCCGGCGGCGGCGGCGGCTGCAGTTGGCGTTTTGCTGCTTCTGCCGCTGGTGCTGTTGCCCACCGTTGCTGTTGCTGCAATGCGTCACCCGCTGTTGCTTTCACTGCAGCCGTTGCCATTGCTCCTGCTTGTGGTGTTCTGTCTGTGCGCGACTGGAGGCAGTTACTGAGCAGCCGAGGCACATGGAACAGAGAGTCACCGCCCACCGTGTTCACGATTGATGCTTCGACTGTCGGCCCATCCTTTCCAGATCTTTCTCGTCCACGGGGCAGACGCACGCGCCCCCCCGGAGGCATGACCGGCCTCACCCCGATAAGAAGCCGAGGAACCTCACCAGCGAAAAGATTGATGAGCTCGTCAGCCAGTACAGGTGTGGTATACCAGCGTGTGCGCGCGACCGATGTGCGTAGGACAGACGGACACAACGGTTGCAGCGCCTTTTTTAACCCCTTGGAAAGTGTTCGCAAATCAGCAAAAATCGCCCATGGCACCGCTCGCCGAAACGTTGTCGCACGGGGTTACCTGGGATCCAAGTCAGTCGGAGACCAAGCCCACGGGTCGGCAGGGCCTGCACATACTGTACGCCCCTCGGGGCGACTTGTCAAAAGTTGCACCCCTCCATGGGCCATTTCTGGTTTCTCCTAACCCTGATGCACATTCTCGGTCCGGGTGGGTGCCTGCAGGTGGTGCATGCGCGTACTGCTGAGCCCTGGTGCAAGTCGCATGCTCACTGATCCCCAGAAACCGAAAATGGTCAATCAGCCCCCCCCCCTACCCCCCACCCCTTCCCCCGCTTTCAGCCCAGAATTTGAAACTGCCAACCCCCTCCACCCCCCAAAGCGCCTTCCTCTGCTCCCCCCCGCAAAATCGAATTGTCAAACTCTCGTAAATTTGATCAAAACTGCGCGTCGAACTTTTTTGAGTCCATTGAACTAAAGAGGCCAGAGTGAACAAGGAGGATCGGCTTGAGGATGAACAGGGATGGTCGGATCCCGAACGTTGCTTTCTCATCCGAAACTGAAGATCTGCTTGTTTCATGAAACCCACGCATTCCAATGTGTTACATCGGTGGAACCCGCGAAGGACAGCCCCACCCCCCCCCTCTTGGCAGCCCCCCTTCCCCCCCCCCAGACCCAGCCCCCCCCCCCCCCTTCTTGGCAGCCCCCCTTCCCCCCCCCAGACCCAGCCCCCCCCCCCCCCCCCCCCCCCCCCCCCCGCCCTGAAAGTGGTCCGAGAGTGGGAGGGAGTCGGCGTATGGCCCGTTGCTACGCCCCCCCCCGTGGGACAGGGCCGAGGGGTTACATCGCCGCTTGCTGCCGCTGTGGAATGTTTGTGTGTGTGCCGAGGGCGCTGGCACCGGAAGGCAATGGCCAAGATGTCGTACGAACGGGCATCGCTTGACGGTCGGGCCGGTTTGTATGTGTGTTTGCCGCCCAAAGCAACCACAGCATAGCGTCCGCCCCGCGTCACTGCGGCTCTGCCCGCATCGCAGCCGGATGGCCTTTAGTGATTGCTTTGGCCGGTCCGGGAGAGGCTTCGTGGGGCTGTAGCAGGGGCTTAGCGGCTGTGGCGAGCGTTGCTAATGTTCTACTTCTGCGCAGGATTGCCCTCGGGAACCCTGATCACACGCTGGTCACCGCTAAACAAGCCGCCAGGTGCACACCTTCATCTGCGTTGCAGCGACAGTGTGCCCTCAGTCCTTCTATTGGGATCCGTTTTACGGGGAGGGGGGCTCAAGGGGGGTTTGCAGCGGGGAGGTAAAGCTGCTTGCCAGCGGTTTGGGAGAGCGGTCGGGGGGCATGATCTAGCAGTTACAGACCGGTCACCACCCCAAATTGTCCCACCTGGACCCCCCCCCCCAACCGACCCTCCCAACTGCTCCCCCCCCCCCCCGATCGCCCCCTCCCTGAACCCCCCCCTCCAATGCCCCCCCCCCCCCCCCCCCATCCCCCCCTGGGGGCCTTCGGCCCACTTCTATTGGGGGGGGGGGAGTCGCGTATAAAAGCGAGGAGACGTCCCCCCCCGTGAGACCGGTTGGAGAACCATCGGCGAGCGGACAGAAGCAGTTGGGACAGCACGAAGTGTCAGTTCAAAGTAGCCAGCCCCCCCCCCCCCCCCCCCCGCCCACACACACAACACCAGAGCCCTGTCCCGCCTTCTGGTGATATGGTCCTCAGTCCCCGGTGCTGTCATGGGGCCTGAATCACCCAAGGTCACGAAGAAATCCAGCACCAAAAGACCCTCTTCGGGGTCGCAGGATCTCTGCTATTTTGTAGAAACCTTACATCAAAGACAAGGCACCGCAGCCATAGTCCTCACCCCCCTCCCCGTACTCGTACCCCCCAAATCTGCGGTACACGGCCGACAATTTGTTGGGAGGTGTTGGTATCAGCCCTCGTTCATAATAATTAAGTTGCAAAGTGGGGGGGGATGTCTGGGCGGGTCCTCCGAGGGGTCGCCAGATCAAGAATTGATTTTTCCCAAGCCAAAAAGTGGTTCAGGATTTTTTGGGGGGGTGGGTGGGACTTACCCAAAATGCCCCCCCCCCCCCCTCTGATAAACGAGGGCTGGTTGGTATCGCCAGCTGGACCAGGTACCTCGCATTCCAGCAATGCCACTGTCAGGTCTCTGAGGCTGGGGTGCCGGACGACACCTGGGCCTAGGGCAGCCTGCGTCGGGATTTGGGCCCTGTGCCCCGTGTCCGTGTGGGGGGCCAGCCCCCCCCTCCCATTGTTGGGGTGGGGGGTGGTGAGTGGGGAGGGGGGCGTTGCTCCAGGCCCTAAGGATGGATCAGGTCTCCTGGCATGAATGCGTGGCTTCTGGCAGGAGCCCTAGTATCATCAGTAGTCAGCCCCTGCTGTGTGTTGCTCAGTACTGCTGGCCCGCTTCAAGATGGCCACTCAGCAGGAGCCAGAGGCGTCCGACCAAGTTTGCCGCGGGGGGGGGGGGGCGTGCTTGATCTTTTGCACATGGGAGATGGGGTCGATGGGTGTGTCTGGGCCTGAATTAGGCGATTTTGTTGGCATGGAATTCCTCTGCCCCCCGCTTTGAACAGCCCCCCCCCCCCCCCCCACAACAACAACCTTCTTCAAAAGTAAATGAATAAACGTAAATAAATCCAAGTAAATGAAAAAATATATCAGATTTTACGAATGATTTCCTCGGTTCATTTTTGGGACACAAACTTCTGGGTCCCTAACGCCCCCCTTCAGGCGCAGGCCTGGGCCTGTGTACCTCTGTTCACGGGAGCACTGATGGCCCGTACGCCCCCCTTGGGGGCATGCTGGTCTGTGCCTTGCGATTTGTCATGTGCCCTGGAAGAGGGGCGCCTGCCCCAATGGGGGGTTACAGTGGAGTGCACTGTGGTAGTGCGGTGCGCCACCGCAGCTGCCCTGGCTCTGCCTCCGCAGGAGATTCAATATCAATGAGGCGGATTTGTTGCGGCTGTCATCATCATCGTGTTTGAAGAAGGAAAACCCATACGGTGTTGCATGCGTGGCCTTGCTCCCTTTACACTGCCTCCCCGTTCTCCTCGCCCCATTCCCGTCCTTGTGACCAGGTTGTGGTTCAGGCGGTGTTTTGCTACCCCTCCCCGCCACACACACGTACGTGCACACATACGCATGCATGCATGTACGCGCGCACACGCTCACACAGATACACAGACACGCACACACACACACACACACATGCACCCACACCTGCACCCGCGCACGCACCCCTGGCGTTTGCAATTGTGCACAAACACACGCGCACACGTGCGCACACACGGAGCTGTATACTGAAGGATGCTACCGCCTGTCGCGCTGCAGTCTGGTGGTGCACTGCAGAGTCTCCAGTGCCACTGACTATACTGTGTGGCTGGTGTGGCAATGTATACCACTGCCCACTGCCCGTCCCGCGCTGTGGCAACGTGCTGGAGGATACCAGTGCCCAATGCCCTCCTGCGGCGTGGCAGTGCACTGAAGGATGCCACTGCCCACAGCCTAGCCTGAGTAAAGCGGTGCACTGTAGGGTCTCCGCTTCCAAACACCATACCACAGTCATGTTGGGATCCCACCATCTCGGGGATTTCTGTACCCTCTGGCCGCTCCGGGATCTGCACCAATGGGCTCTGCAGGCATGGGGCATGCACCCTTATTTCTTCTTCCATGTTACATGCCACTAATGCAAGTCGCGTACGTTCTTACTGAGTCATGCAACTGTTGGTGGTTGTTCCTTGCACTTGGTGTGCATGGCTTCACAGACATGTCCGTGGATTCAGAGGCACATCCATAAATTGATAGGCACCCTGCCTCATGTCACGATGCTTGTCACCATAATAAAGACCGCTATCCCATTGCCTTGCACCCTCATGCACTTTGGCATTGTGCACTGTGAATTGATGATGGTCGTCTTTTGTTGTGCCATTTCATGCACCCGCACCCTGCACACTACTTTCGGCGCTTTTACACCCATGCACAAGCTGGGACCTCCTATGCCCGTTGCCCAGTGCTTGTGCTGTTGCCGGGTGCTGTTCGCAATCGTTGGTTGCGTCTTTCAGAGTGCCCTGCCTCCCTGTCGGGCGGGTTGGTCTTGCGGTACGGATTGCTGCCTGACCAACCCCAGCAGCTCGTACCTTTTGCTGGTGACCCTGGTGACAGTGTCAAGCGTGCATGCAGTCCAGGGTGGATGCTGGCTCAGTACCCATCTCACCCCCTGCTTGCTCGACAGTGCTGAGTCGAGTGGAGTCCCGCCCACCCTCTGGCCTGCAGGCTTGGAGGCCAAGGAGTTCCGACAATACTGGCTGCCGGACGTCGTACGCCTCGCGAAGGACACTCACGGAGAAGAGAACCTGGTGTCAAGGTCCTGGGGTGGCTTGGGCAGTCGGATGTTCATTCGCTCCCCCAGTTCCCTGTCATCCCCCACCCCATGTCGTCCCCGGACGCGACGGGGGCCTTGATGGGGGTGCCAATATGAAGAGTGGCCGGGACATGACCTGGGGGCGCTATGCCCTTAAACCAAGATACAACCCCCTGTAACAGCTAGACCTCAGAATGTAGTAGAACTGAGTGAAAAGATTTTGCACAACAGTTTTTGTTCAGGAACTCTTACAACATTTTCCTCTGTCCCACTGCATTTTACTGAGGTTTACTGCACTTTACTCAATTTCACGACATTTACTCAGTTTTACAACTACATTCTGCACAATTCTACTACATGTTACTCAATTTTACTCAGCTCCACTTCATTTGTCACATGGCGTGCCCGTTTCGCAGGTATCGGAAGTATTTGGAGTCTGGACAACGGGAAGAGGAGACCTACCGGAAGGTGTACGGGTGGTCCAAATTGCGGAAGCAGATGATGCAAGAGAAAGAAGGTTGGGGTGTGGGACTGGGGTCTAGGGTAGTGGTAGGGGTAGCCCTGCGTGCATAACACTGCCCCCGCCCCCGCCCTCGCAGCCCCCCAGCCACAAAGGACAAGCATCGCACCCCTCGCAACAAGCACATACCCCGAATACCCTGGGCGGTGTGTTGCAGGATTCGAGCCCACGAATTGTGGGTCGGTATTCCAACGATGTTCCGTACTGAGAACTGGATCCTCACCGGCGGGGCCCCATCGGGGGGCCAATCTGGGAAAGTTGGAGATACCCCCCGGGACCCCCGTCATTAGTTAGGAGGTCCGTATAGAAGACAAAAGTGGAACCGGAGCTTGTTGCAGTGTCTCTTCCCGTGTCACACACCCTGCGGTAAGTGTGGGGAGGGTGCATGCCCCATCCGGAATTGGACCTCCGGGTGGGGCGTCGTCTGCTGCGCCGGATGGGCCACGTGGCCTCGTGCCACACGGTTGCCAGTTTTCTGCGCCGCGTGCGATGCTGTGGGCCGTGATGGGCCTAACGGCTCGCCGCACCCTGGCAGCAACAAAGGGCCTGTGGCGTGATGGAATGAAGAGAAGAGAAAACGGGAGGCACGCAATCGGTGGTCGCCGGGTTGTGGAACTGGAATATGAAAAGGAAAACCCGCGGCTCACTTTGGAAGCGTCTGCCACTGGACGGCAGGCGGTGCACAATTTGGCTGTGAACTGGACCACAGAGCCACAGCTGGAGGAGGGCGGGGGAGGGGGGGGGAGGGGAGGACCGATGGACGGATGCGGGGGCTTTGGGGCCTTCGAGCCGTTAGGCCCTCGCCTTCGGTGGTTTGAGCTCTGGGTTGTTCGCCCGCCGAGCCTTTGAGCTTTTGTTTTGGGCAGTTTGGGTTCGGAGGACCAGTTGCTCCACCGCAAATGTACAGCCACATTTGTGCTGCCACACAGCAGCGGGCTTTCTCGCAGCCCTGGGGCAGTCAAACGAACTACACGCCCCTGAACACCACGGCTCAGCAGCAACACATTGTACGATTCCTGGTGGTTGGGCGAGTGAGCCGGCTTGCCTCACGGCAATGTGGGGGGCAAGTGAGTGGGGGGAGGCAGAGGACAAGCCCTCTGCCCCCCCCCCCCCGCTTACTAATGTCCCCTGTGCAAACCTGCGTGCATCAGTGCACGAGGAGCGGGAGCGGGTCCCGCAACATTTCTTGGGACTCACCACCGCAGGGACTGCTCCGACGGAGTCGAGGTCGAATCGGTTCGTCGCGTCGATGTCGCTACGGGGGTCGGTCGGGGAGCAGCCGCATGGGATGCAGGCCGTGAAGCAGTCGCTGTACACCAACGTGGGCATCTGCGGCACCAAGCTGTGCGTTTGGCTCATGACCGGCAGTGCGGCCATGTATTCCGATCTCATGCACAGGTGTGGGGCGTGCGGGCTCGCCGCAGTGTTGTGTTGGGGACGGGCCAAACGTGAAGCGCAGAGGGCACGGCGTGGGCCCCGGCTCGGCAACATCGCATCCGCGGCGGCATTTGCGGTTGGTGAGCAGTGCACCGCGGGGCGCTGTGCTGGGCTGCGGCGCAGTGTGTGGCAATGCACTGCAGATGGCAGTGGAAGCAGTGCAGGGCGGCGCATTGCAGTGCCGGACGTTGTGCTGCAGCCTAGTGCCATGCAGCGCACCGCACCGCACCGCAGCGCATCGCATCGCAGTGCGCTGCGGTGCATTGCTTGAACCCCCCCCCATAAGAGCATGCGCGTGTTCTTATTTTTTTTGGGTGTTCTTATTTGGTACGTATCATTATTTGGAAGAACCCCCTGTGCAGTGTTCCCAGCCTCTCTTGTCTGTTGTCAGAAATGTGGCAGTCTTAAGTCTTCACGACCCCTCTTTTTGGTTTGAGGATGCTGTGGCTGCCAGAGATGAGGATGAGGCAGTTGTGGATGATTGCAATGAGGCAGCCACACATGCCTCAGTCTGTCTATGCTGGTAGTAACAGCAACCACCTCCAGGAAATAACAACAACCATCCAGGGTTGGATGGGCGGCGTGTTCTTATTTGGACATACTGATAAGAACATGCGTGTGTGTTCTTATTTTGACTGCTTGTTCTTGTGCGGGTGGGGGGGGGGGGTAAGACCCCACACCCCAACGCCAACACGGCGCCCACCACACACGCAACAACCAAGGCCACACTTACACACAACATAGAAGGGATGCTTCCCTGATGCACTCCCGGGAGCCATCACCATCCCGACCACACCGGGAGGGGAAGGCAACCCAAACCTAAGTAAGGGGGTCGCCCCTGCGGGGGGTTGGCAGCCGGCTACGCGGTTGTCCATTGGGCAGCGACCTAAAACATGTACTGCCCGCGAGTAGCTAAGTTCTGTCACCAAGGCCTAGTGCACGGGCCTTGGGCACGCTTATGAGACACAGCGTCCAAACCATTGGTGGTCACTGCACACGACCAACCAGGGGGTGGACTCACACGAGTCCCTAGCTCCGAGGCGTGGACAGCCCGGAGTGAGGCGTTAAGGAGTTCTGCGCAACGCCCAGGCATGCAGATCCAACAGAATGCAGCACAGTGCAGCGCAACGCAAATTAGAAAAATATAGGGCAACACGACGCCCAAGCACATGGAGCGGACGGAGGCGCACAAAGGAGATGAGTGCACAAACCTCGTGGGCAGGCCCCGGAGGCTCGGATTCGGCCCTGCCAATGGGTGGGCGGCCCTGTCCAAACACTTCGGAGGTTACCTGGGCTCGGCCCCGACGGGAAGAGTGGCCCTACCCGGGTAGCCGCGGCCGCCACACCTCATGGAGGCAACGCAGCGCACAACGCAGCGCAGCACCGAAGAGCTGGCAGAGACACATAGTGAAATCACCTCGAAGAGAGGTTGTTAGATCAAGCGCAGGCGCGGGCGTCATATACCCCCCTTTTTTGGGGTCATTCGCGTAGCATACCCCAAGGCATGATATTTGATGTCCAACCCCTTGTAGAATCATTATTTTGCCCAATAAGACCATCCCCCAATGGATTTTTTGATTTTGAGGCCTCTACCCCCTAAAACTGGATATCACTTTTTTGGGGGGTGGGGGGGTGGGGGTGTTGGGGGGGGGGTCAAAAGTTTTTGCTTCATAGGCTACAAGCAGTGGGGACGCACAGTGCTGTTAACACGGTCAGCGGTCCAGTGGTAACACAGCTGATTCCTGACTTGCAGGCGTCGGATTGAATCCTCGTCTGCCGAATTTTAGCGCCGCCGTCGGCGGCGGCGCGAAAGTGGCCAAACTGGGGTTCGAACCGCCGACCTGCTGGTAGCGGTCGGCTGCTTTACCACTCGGCCAGGCTTGGGTTGCAGTGCAGGGCCTCCTTGCTGCTTGGGTCCGCATCTGCCACTGACAAAAAACCCAAACTGTGTGTATCTGACTGACTGCCTGCTTGCTGGCTCATGGACTGATTGGCTGACTGTCAACCTCTCTTCGAGGTGCACTGCCGAAGGCAATAGAATTTGCCAGCACACGAAAGCACGCAGCACACAGTACAGCAGAACAAAGCAAAGCAGTGTACCACAATGATGGCAACGGACAGCCACACCACCCGCCGCAAGCACCAGCGCCAGCCCAACACCCAACGCCCAGTGTGGGGGCCAGACCCACCACACGGGCACTGCACCCATGCACAGCCACCACCGCCCACAAACGGGGCGCGCGCGCAAGAATCAAAGGCAGGCCCCGGGGGCTCGGACTCGGCCCCGCCAATGGGTGGGCGGCCCTGTCCAAGCGCTTCGGAGGTTACCCGCACTCGGCCCCCACGGGAGGAGCGGCCCTGCCCGGGTAGCCGCGGCCGCCGCGCCTCATGGAGGCAGCATAGCGCACAACGCGGAGGCAGCATAGCACATAACACAGCACTGCAGGCCAAAGCCGGCAGGGGCACACAATGAAACTCGCCAGCACACAACAGCACGCAGCAGCACACAAGTACAGCAGAGCAAAGCAAAGTAGTGTACCACAACAACAGCGGCGGACAGCCACACCACCCGCCGCGAGCACCAACACCAGCCAAACACCCAACACCCAGGGTGGGAGCCAAACCCACCACACGGGCACTTCACCCACACACAGTCACCGCTGCCCACAAACAAGGCACACACATGGAGCACCACCAAGAGCCCAAGACCCCACACCCCAACGCCAACACGGCGCCCACCACACACACAACAACCAAGGCCACACTTACACACAACATAGAAGGGATGCTTCCCTGATGCACTCCCGGGAGCCATCACCATCCCGACCACACCGGGAGGGGAAGGCAACCCAAACCTAAGTAAGGGGGTCGCCCCTGCGGGGGGTTGGCAGCCGGCTACGCGGTTGTCCATTGGGCAGCGACCTAAAACATGTACTGCCCGCGAGTAACTAAGTTCTGTCACCAAGGCCTAGTGCAGGGCCTTGGGCACGCTTATGAGACACAGCGTCCAAACCATTGGTGGTCACTGCACACGACCAACCAGGGGGTGGACTCACACGAGTCCCTAGCTCCGAGGCGTGGACAGCCCGGAGTGAAGTCCTCAAACGGGGAGCCCCTCAGCAGCCTAGAAAGCAAAAGAGCAACAACGCAACACATTCACCCCTGAACAACCCCAACAAACACTAGTGACAGGTCAGTTTGTAGATTTGGAGACATGTGCAAAAGTGCCTGGTGCCCCTTGCACCACCCAACTGCGAGTGGGACAACCCAACAGCCACAATGGGATGCAGGGAGCGACATGCTACCCCCCTGGCGCCGCAGACCAGAAGCAGTGAGCATGCCAGCAGAAAAAGAAAGGGCCCGAAACTGGGAGGAACGCATGCAGCAAAACAGCTGGGCACATGGCCGCCCTACACACGGCAGGGAGACGAGCCCCAACAGGACACACGCCATCAGCAAACACCCCCCCTCCCTCTACAAGGTGCCCACGTACTCCACAAGGGCGGGGGCTGCGCCCCGCGCGCCGAGAGGTGCCCGCCACGGGGGTGGCAACAGGGCCGTGAACAGCCAACCGGGCACGGGGCAGTCCACGTTGCATGGACATGTGAAATCCTCGTACAGGGGGGGCAAGCGGGTGGGACAGGAGGGGGTGCGC
>OZ038393.1:8418050-8472452 GCA_964036045.1 Eutreptiella sp. 'Long Island Sound 2002'
TATTGTTACCAAGATATTCTCGTCTTTTTCCACAGAGGTCAAACTGCGGGTGTGGGCACAGGCAGGATCCGGCTTGGAGGAGATGCCACAGCTCCGGCAAATATGCACCATTGAAGGGCACATGCTGTGGGCCACCACATCGGCGTGGGAATATCTATCCACTATACAGACCCAACGCCTCTATATGTTGTTTTCTGAACATGGAAAGTGCGCATTCCCCGTGCCAATCCCACCGCACAGAGATACCATTTTCTCCGCCCTCTTGTACCAGATGCAGCGAGCACTGGCAGAAACAAACCTTGGGCGGTGGGCGGAACTAATGCAAGCCAGCATACCATTTTGGCCTTTCACGAAACCCCCTTCCCTTCGTACTATCTGGCGAAAAGCACACACAAACGAGTGGCACGTGCACCTCCCACCCCCGCAGCATGTGATATGTGTGTGTGTCAACCTGCGTACATGCGCTGTATATGTCGGGCAAACTGGACAGAGCCCGGTCCAGAGACTGCGCAAGCACCACACAGATGCACGTTCGGCAGCCGACTGTGCAACATTCCACAAGCTGCTGCTGACCACGAACATGGCGGACTGGGTTGCAATTCCTGTACAGTACTGTAGCACCCTGATCCAGACAGGTCGGGCAGAGCGCACCTGGTGGTCTGACCGCCACTGGGCAGTGAATGACATACCACCGGGCATTTCACAAAATGACACGTCAAACTCAAAACGTGCATACATCACCGGTACAATCCTACACGTATTACAGGAACTCATACAGCCGAAACAAGAGCGGGATACACAGCGTGTAAAAGCACTCCAGACGGTTTTGCGTGACACCGCCAGCCAGTTGGCGCTGCCCTTCCATGTCTGCGGCACTATTGTGGTTCCCAATCTAACAAAACCATAGAAGACTATAATCACAAATGTGGTGCACAGAATCTTGCACACTTCAACACTAAAAGCGTACGAGAGGCAAGCACTCAAGCACAGCGTACGCATTGTCTGGTCAAACCCACACACCGTCAGGTCACTGTTTCAGCCACATGCCATGTCCCAGTCACGTCTCCACGCCAGGCCTGCGTGCAAATGTGCCCAATTCTCAACGCAAGCAGCTGAATTCGGCAGAGTGGTTGACATCGATGGACACACAGCGTTATTGCCTGTCAACTTCGGGGTGGGGGGCCATGAGGCACTGCGACTCAATGACCCCGTCCCCTTGCCAGGTGCCAGGGCCATGGCGAAAGCTATCAAAGGCATTGCAGAGATCTGCAAGCATCTACATACCCCTGTACCCCCACTGGACCAGCTACAACCCCCCTCCTTGTTCCCTGAATCGGGTAACTTGCTGAGCCAGCTGGGCCACCTGTCCAAATTCCTTGCCAGGTCGCAATATATCAGGATTGTGGACAAGGGTGCTGGGGAAATGTGGGGGTTCTGTTTGGCCTGGTTGTGGGACAAGGTAGAGGAATTCATGATAAACGAAAAATTTGTACCGGCAGGCTGCAGGCAGGAACAATGGGACCGCCGGATCTCAAAAGCAGTCAAAGACATGCACCTGCAACGCAACCCGAAGGGGCGGTTGTGCATCTTATATGTACCGGCTGAGGCAAGATCCCTGCGGACAAAGACCTGGGTTTTCAGGGGAATATTTGCATCACCCGCCCCGGTACTCGACAGACAGCAACTGCGAGTGGCTGCACGGTCTTTTACCTGCATGCTGCGCATGTTACAGACTGAGGTACTGCACAACTTTCAGTGTGCAGATAGAAAACAGGTCTCTGGCTGGTTTCAGTTTGTTGCCCGAAAGGGGGCGCGGTCTTTGACTGAGCTCGATTGCATAAAGCAGTTTGACAATATCAACCCTCGCGTGGTGTTACAGGCGTTCGAAGAGGCGTCAAGCTGGTTGTACAAAAAACGACGCTAGCGTCAAACACAACTGCAGTGGTCGGTAAATAAGGACAGTCCAAAGCTTGATCGGGCAGGACAAGCCACAAACAGCAGGTTCTGGTGCATTTCACATGATCTACTGATTCGGTTACTGAAGTTTGAAACGCGAAAAAACATTGTGCTGCAGGCAGTTGGCACCCTATGGCGACGTGACACTAGTATCCCAATGGGCGGCCCATTTTCAGCACAAAGCGCTGATTTGCACACACTCTGGAAAACAAAATGTGCGGGCAAGAAACTGCGGGACTGGGGTACATTGAGCGTGTCGGAAGAGGTATATCCGGTCTGGCAAAGAGGCTCTATCTGGTTTAGCCTCTGCTAGTTCAGGGATAACATTCTGTGTGCGTCGAGCATGCGCCCGGGTCAGACCACCAATATAATCCAGGTGATCTCTGATACACCGTCCAAGATATGGGACCTGGAGGTGCTATGCCCCTGCGTGGACAAGGGGGGGCAGCGATCTGCGAAGGACAGTGTCCGTCAAAAACAGCACAGGCACTGGGAATCAGCATGACTGTCGGGGAGGGTGTAGGACTGAGCACGACCCACCCCTCAGCACTGAAAGATGACTTGTCCCTGAGGTATGGGAAACCACCGATCTCCCCCAGTCGTGCAGCCCCCGAATACCTTGCTTGCATCTTTACCAGCGGCCTGACGGCTGCATTACCATGGCTGCACAGTTGGGGTCCCAAATCCTATCCGCCCTGGCATGGGCACAAGTTGCACTAGCCTGTGACTACGCACGGATGACGGTGATGCGCGCGATGCACAAGTCAGTGCGCCGTGTGTACTCTGCATCCCCCTGGAACGCAGAAAACACTATGAGCGCGGTGTACGCCATTGCACACCACCGGCCATGCGCACGGTCAGCAGTGGTCACAAAATTGATCCACTGGCTCGGGCACCATGCCAAGTGGAATGACAAACACTACACAGACACCGTGATACCCCCTGAACTCCAGCCTAAAGGGTACAAACCCACTTGGAGCACGGACATACCTTTACTGCGTGTTCGTGAAACAGGTCCGTGAAGCACCCCCCCGGCTATGCCCCCCTTGTGTGTGCGCGGCTAGGTGGAAGCACCTAGCACAGGTTGCATACTTTGGACATGAAGACACGACCTCCTCCGTAGGTGAATTATGGTCTGTTGGTGGTGCAGCACAGATTCGGATGCAGGGCAGGGATCAGGGGAAGAACTATGACCGAACCCAAAGCTGCACATTACTGCGTTTGTGAACAGACCGAAAGACGTCTAGGACAGCTGTGCTGTCCCTGAGGAGTTTTCTTTCACCGCTTTTCTTGCCCTGTTCTTGTTTTTGCGGTTCTCATTGTGTGTGTGTGTGTGTGTGTGCGTGCGTGAGCATGCGTTTGTGCTCACATCCCATTTTGACAGTTCACTGCAGCCAATGTGCCAGTAAATCACCTCAAAGAGAGGTTGTTAGATCAAGCGCAGGCGCGGAATCGAATCCCCCTCCCCTTTTGGGGGGTCGTTCGCATAGCATACCCGAAGGCACAATATTGGATGTCTAACCCCTTGTTTGCCTGACAAAACGATCCCCCAATGGATTTTTCAATTTTGAGGCCTCCATCCCCCTGAAAATGAATGTCACATTTTAGGAGGGGGGTGGGGATGGGGGGGTTGGGGGTCAAAAGCTTGTGCTTAGAAGGGTTTGAACCAGGGTCGGGTGAAAAAGAATAGTGGGTCGATCGACCCGCACTGGTGCTCGCCGGCTGGGATTGGAACCAATGACAGTTGTGCAGAAAAGCGAGTGTCCTACCAGGATCACCGATTAATCTGGTGTAACCAGGGTTCCCCAGTGTTTGTAGATGTAGTCCACGACTGAAAAAAGGCCAAACTGTGTGTTTCTGCCTGCCTATCTGCCTGCCTGCTTGCCCGACTGACTGTCTGACTGACTGCTGGCCTGCCTAACTGACTGATTGGCTGACTGTCAGCCTTACTTTGAGGTGCACTGCCGAAGGCAATAGAATTTTGACACATTGAGTGACGCCACAATGTGTACCTGAAATGATCAGTGTATGGCATGTACTCATTATGAGAAATGTTTCACGGGTTGTTGTTTACGGTCAGTGTGTGGTTTGCGGTATGCAGCAGGTGGTGAGATGAGGTGCGGTGGAGTGCAGTGCGGTGCAGTATGGTCGGCTGGAGGTGGAGGTGGAGGTGGAGGTGGAGGTGGGATGGGGTGGGGTGGGGTGGGGTGGAGTGGGTGGGGTAAGGCAGTAAGGGGAGGGGAGGCGAGGTGTGATGGGGTGGAGTGTTGTGAGGTGAGGTGCAGTGCGGTGCGGTGCGGTGTGGTGCAGTGTGTAGCAAATGGTCAGCGGTGCATGGTGTTGAATGTGGAGTGTGTAAGATGTCCACCCCACCCCTGTCCCGCACACACACATACACCACGAAGCGCACACTGGTACAACATGTACCATTCCCTCTGAACCACATTCCACAACTCGTACATGTTGCAGCGGTGTCACCTCCCCTCGAACAGCTCCGAAGGGATCACACGAACCCCTGCAGTGGTAGCGTGCACCCCCAAGGGCCACAGCCAGACATGCGCCTGGAGTGGGGGGTAGGGGTGCCCCCCCTTTCCTTTCGGAGTGATGTCTCATCCCGTTCCAACCGCCGCCTTCCGCCCCCAACCCCCCACAAACCGTTTCGTAACCGCCAGACCTGCCATCAAAACCGTATTTGGCCGCCAGTGGCCGCTGTGGCAACCCCTTGTGAACCTCCCCATTTTCGGCGCCTGCCCCCCTTAACCGCATCCCGGGCCGCAGCAGCCTCTCGTCGTTCACAGGGCGCTCCCGCTGTTCCATTGTTGGCATGACATCAATGTCGCGCATGAGCTCGTGATGCCTGGAGCCACCATTGCAGTCTTCTGCATCTCTGCCCTTTTGGAGTCGTTGCAGGTGCTCAGCGTACCCTCACGACCGCCTTAGCCCAGCCGGAGCTCCGAAGCCGTGTGCTTCGCAGGGAACGTACCATTTTCTGAAGCGCTGTACATCGTCTAGGCAGCCTCTAAATCAGTCATTTGGTGAGGGTGGGGTCTACCCCACGGGGAGGGGGGGCGGTATGAGGGCAAAAAAGAGTTTGTGTACTGAAAATGGGCCTCTCACTCTTTGGAGTGCTAATCCTGCGGCGCGCAATTTGGGTAATTATCATGGAACAGGGGAAATTGTACCCTTTTGTACCTGCAGCTCACTCACGGCCAAGTGGACATGTGCATTTGAGGCTCATTTGGGGCTCAGTCATGCATCGCGGTGTCTTCCTTCCTGCTTCCTTCACCCAGAATCGAGGAAAGCTGATGCAGTGTGAATTACCCTAAAGCTACTTGCCCTTACCCTGCGGCGCCTGCGCCCAGTAAGCACTCCCTTTGGCCCTTGATTTAAAATTTCCTCGCCAAGGAAAATCACCTCAAAGGGGGCTGTTAGATCAAGCACAGGTGCGGACGCTGTATACCCCCCCCCCCCCCTTTTGGGAGTGACTCGCGTGGCATACCCCAAGGCATGGTATCGGATGTGCAACCCCCTGTAAAATGATCATTTTGGGACAGAAAGTGATGCCCCAATGAATTTCGATTTTAACCCCCCTACCCCCGAACCTGGGTGCCCCATTTTGGGGGGTGGGGTTGGGGGGCAAAACTTCTTTGTGAATTGCGGCTGCTGTGTGTGGATTTGGACCCGGATCCTGAAGAATTAGTTTCTTGTATATTCACCCCTTTACCTGTGGCGGGGTCCCGGATCCGAACTCCGGGTACCCCCGGTCGCCCCCCCCCCCCCCCCCCGGCGATTGGCCCCTTGGCGGTGAGCACTTAGCCGTTTTTACGCTGGTTTGACTGTTTAGTCGCACCTGAAAATTTCCTGACTTTTTCCGAAACCCCTCTGTCGCCCCTAGGATGGGTTGGGGTGATCATTTGGTGACAATACGGGTACTTGAGCACCCATGGGGCCCCATGTCGTGGCCACTAGGCCCATGTAGCCCAGTCCATGCCCCCCCCCCCCCCCCCCGAAACCCCCAAAATTGCTGTGGTTTTGGTTGTTTAGTGGCACCTGAAAATTTTCCCAAATTCGATTTTTCCCGGAACCCTTCTGTCGCCCCTGAGATGGGTTTGGGTGATCATTTGATGACAATATGGGTACTTGAGCATGGGCCCGAGCCATGGACCCTGCAAAACCCCTAAAATTGCTGTTGTTTAGGCTCTTTACCTGAAAATTTTTCGAAAATTCAAATTCCCTCTCTCTTCGAAGTGCTTTGCCGAAGGCACTAAATTTTTTGGGGTTTCTAGGGTGGGTGGGTCCAAAGAGAGGCCATTTACTCCCCCGTTGGTAAGCAAATGACTGCCACCCCAGGCAGCCTCCACATCCCTCATCAGCCCTCCACAGCAACAATGCTGTCATCTGCTGCAGGACCTGCTTGCCGGGCTTCGGGCCCACCATCACTGTGGTACAACATTGGGGAAACAGCGACGGCCTCTGCAGGGGACGACGGCCGTGGCACGAAGGGGCGGAGAGTAGCCCCCCTTGGCGACGGCCACATGCCAAAAAGAAAGTGCGGCCCGGCAGGGAGTGCAGTGTCGGTCAGCCGCAACTTGCGCACCACCTGGAAACCCGCAAACAAGAGGGAACATCAGCCACAGGGAAGCCGCAGCATCTGCAAAATGGTGCAAGCGCCACCGCAAAATCCTTTAAAGTGATTGTCTACAAACAGAGAACTGTCACAATCGCACCAACAAAAGCAGCCCAATGTTGACACAAGTTGACCGCATGGGACCAACATCAGTCGCCTCCGCAGTGCACACGGCGCAACCTGCGCAAGGGTGTGCTGCGTAGCGTGCAGTCTGCTCGGCGTGCACCACCGGCACAGTAGGCGTTGGAAGGGGAATTCTGTCGAAGGCGGCGTACCGCGAGAGTGTCTACGAAGCGACCATGTCCATGATCATGTTGTTGGCACGAGGAGTGGTCGTGTGCCTGGGTGACCCCGATACGGCACGGGCTACGTGGCCAGTTCTCTCGTCTGTTTTGCGGCTGCATGATCCCGCCCCAAATGGTCTTGTCATACCCAACATCTGTGCCTCAAAATGATCAGCGCAGCGCCGAAGTTATCATTTTTTTTTGCCCAAGAAAGCATCAGGCCCGGCTGCAAATTTGCCCGAAACCTAAGCAAAGTCATGAAACATGCAGCGTATTCTGGCAAGTACTGTATTGATTCAAATTAGCCAATTTGTCATTTTGTGTCATGTCGTTTTGCGGCAAAAATGCCGCAAAGGGTCGCCCGGGCGCCGTAACGGTGGTCGACGCATCCGCGGGGCGGGCGAGGGCAAGGGGCAGAGGTGACGGTACAGGGCCACGGGTGCGTTCGTCAGGTTAGGAAGGCTTTCGCCGAGCTGCAGACGCAGGCCCGGGAGAAGGACATGACCGTGTGGCAATACTACAAAAGCGGGTCGGAGATGATGAGCATCTCGACGTTCACAGAGGCCTCGGTGGGCATGTTGGGGGCCGTGATCGGGGTTGTCGGCGTCGTCGCCGCCGCGTGCCTGGACTCCGTGTTCTACGACAGCCTCAGTGGCATGTTGATAGCAGGTGTGTGTGCGTCCTGGGGGCCATGTGTGGTGCACAGAGCCGTTTGGGTTCAGGGGCCTGGGAGGAACAAGGCTGGGGGCCTTTCCTGAGCGACGCACGGTGGCAGCATCGTTCCGCTGGATGAAGATGTACACGGGTGTTGGGTATGCGAAAGTTGGAGACATGGGATTGTGCAAGCCCGAGTGCTGGGAATTTTGAGGATCGCGTAGCATTGACTCGGGCCGGAATGCCTCCTCGCAGAGAGGTGCTGCAAAACCCTCTTCTTCAAATCCTATAGCCTGAGGCAGCCATGCCATCGGCAATGACACACGAGAAACATCTCTCAAACAAGCATGACGTACTGAGCATCAGTACAGATGGCTGTGTTGTATACTGTGCAAACCTTTGGTTTTTCAGGGCTGCACGCAATTCTGCTGTGCTATTGGTTTGACTAACGGATAGGGGGACGCACGACGCATTCCTGCAGTGGAACGGATGCCATACCCAGCCAACCTGCCAGCACCGGGTCTCGCCCTCACGTGAACCGTCAGCAAAGAACAGGGTGTTCTGTGCTGGGGCAGGCCTGCGCGCCAGATCGTTCCATCCGAACCGCTGCTGTCTCAACCGACAGTCGTTGCTGGTCAACGGATGCGGGTCAGCCGGTGCTCTGCCGACGCCCAGGAGTGCGGCGGTTGGTTGCTTTTCCGCAGTAAATGGATAGGGCGACCACAAACGGTGAGGGAGCAGTTGGGGACGAACGGAAGCAATTGGGCTGAGGCGGACCCCAAGCCTGAATTAGAGTGAGGCGTTGGGGCGGAGGGGCTGAGCGAAGGGTAATGCCGGATGGATCCCTCATGTCTTGACCACCACAACCCGCCGCCGATGGAGAAAGGGAAATGGGGGGGGTCAGGACAGCGGTCTGGCGGACCTTCAGGAGCAGATCGACGCTGCATGAAGCGGTGAAGAGTAAACGGGGGAGTGTCCAGGGCCCCGTAAAGAAAGCGCAGATGGCCTGTATGTCACGCATGGGGGCTGTTGGGCAGACGTTGGAGAATCAGCCAGGCTTTTGTGACAAGAAGGGCCCAGCGTAGGCCCCAATTAAGGCCCCACCGTTGTAGCCTCAGTGTAGGACCCAAGGTAGGCCTCAGAGAAGGAAGAACCAACCGTGTGTGAGGACAGTACCTTGAACTGCACCGTGGATGGAATTGCTGCCGAAGATGACTCACATGCAGTTCATGTTCACAGCGCGGTGATGTGTTGGGAGGAATGGTGCTTTGTTTCTCAACCCTTTCTCTCCAACTCTGAGGGGCGCCCAAGACCGCCTTTGGTCTCCTTCGTCAGGTGCAGCCGCACCCCATGATGCCCCGCTTCGTTTCGTTCCTCAGGCTGCGTGTGTCTTGCTGCTGGATCCATCCTCTTTAAGAATGAGCGGCAGCTTTTGGGCTGCACTCTGCCCATCGACGTCGTGGTGCGGATCACAGAGCGTCTAATGGATTCCGAGGTATTATGTGCCACCTTTCGCACCTTTTGGGGGAGCTGAGCTGTTGAAGATACCGTGGGACGTCGGGTTTTCAACTGGCGCGGGGGGCTTCAATAGAGCCCCCCAAATTTTTGGGGGTTCCGGAACAGGGCTCAATTGACAGGACCATTAATCAGCCATTCTGAATTTTGGCGCCAAAGGCGCTGAAAAATTTTTTGAGCATTGAAAATGGTCAATTTTTTTTCCGCCGGATGTATGGCGAATGATGATTTTTCTGAACCCCCATGACGCGCTGATTTCTAAAATCCCATTCTCATTTTTTGCCGAATTTTGAGTCCGGGTCACTTGTGGGGCCCGGGGGTCAGTCTTGGTAGGATTTTGGGCGGCCCGCCAATTGAGCCTTTTGGCGGGGGGGGGGGGGGGCTAGCCACAGGGCTGTATCGACCCCCGCCCCCGCCGGTGTTGAAAGCCCGCCCAACCCTGTTGAAGATACCGTGGGTGGCATGGTACGGTGTGCGCCCGCACACCCTGTCACGCCTCAGGCGGTCACCTCCGTGCATGACGTCAAAACGGAGGTGTATGGCACGAAGGCCGTGCGGTACAAGGCAGAGATCCAATTCAACGCGGAGGCCATCACGCGGCGCTGCAGGGGCCTGGGACGGATTCCTTCCCCGGAGGCCGAGGCATTGGCCATGGAGCTGAAGGCATTGTCCGCCAATCCGGACCCGATTGAGGTGTGCCATGAGGGGCCGGGGGTCCGGGCACCAAGGCCCCGAGGCTCCTTTTGACAACTCAGCACCAGTGGCCACACACACCACCCCCCACCCACCCGCCTCTTAAACGATTGGGCCAAATTTTCTTCGGGGCCTTCGGCCAATACAAAATTTCCCCCGGCGCCAAAGGCACCAATTAGCTTTGACCAAAAATTTTCTTCGGCGTTTTTAGTGCCTCCCCTAAAACAGGGGGTGGGGGTGGGGTTTGACCCCCCCTTTTAGAAGGAGCCTTGCAACCCCCCCCCCCCCATCCTGGAGACTTCTTGCCCAAGACGTACGCGGTCTGCAGGACACCTGCGGATGCTGCCATTTCCAGCGGATACGTGGGCACCCCCTTTTACACAGGGAACTGAGGGGAGGGTCTGTGACCTCCAGGAAACTGGGGGAAATGGGACTGTGAACAATGGGCATTTCCTCCCATCCCCCCCCCCCTTTCCGCCCATTTTTCCCGTTCTAAGGGGGGAGAAACGGCGCGCAGTGCGATTCGCAGTGCGCGGTCTTTTGGGTAGTGCAGTGGAAGACGAAGGCAAATAATGGGCATAGTTTCCTGCGTGCACGTTCGGAGGATGTCTTGACGCAGTTGCATGCATGGGGCGTGTGCCATGACAGGTACCAGAAATATGGACATTCCCTTTGGGACCGAGGCAGAAACTGTAGTGGAAGGTGCGTGCCATTGTGCACATCCAACAATTTCTGGATGTCAGGCCCGTTCATTACGAGCCGTATGCTCGGCGGTGCCTGCCGTGGTGGCCAGGGCCACTGCCACAAAAGGTGCTTGAACGGCATGTGGTACGGATGTCAGTGAGCCGTTCCACCCGAAAACGCAGCGGAAAAGGATGCAAGGCTCCCCGCCCCCCCTCCCTCGCACGTGCGTGACCGCTTCGCCGGCCAACGGCGAAAGTCCGCGCGCCCCGGAAGGAACGGGGGGGCGGCGAGGCCCCTGTCGCATGCGCCTTGCAACCGCCACCCCGCGGCCAGGGATGCATTGGAAGGGGGGAGGTACCCCCGCCCCCCTCTAGGGCGCCCAGCCTACGCCCAGCCACTGTCCCCCGAACGGCAGGTGCCGGCTTCAATGGCATTTGCAACCGACAGTAACCGCCCCCAACCGCTTTGGCACCTCCTCCAACCGCCTGCCTAACCGCTGCTGGGGCCGCCTCCGAGGCCCCTTCCCTTCTACCGCATCCCTGCCCGCGGCCCAATTGCGTCCCCGCCTTCCTGCAGCTGCAGACCCTGGCGGAGGACTGGGTGATGCGCAACAACGCGCAGTTCCTGTCCAACTTGTGCGACGAGCTGAAGGCTCTGGAGACCATCGTCCGGGAGGAGCTGCAGCGCCTGGGGTACGTGGGCATCCATGTCGACCTGGAGCCCTGGTGAGGCGCCGGCGCCGGGGGCCGGCGGCTGCAGTCCACCGCGGCGCGCCGGCCCGGCCGCGTTCACGGAGGTGATTGTGGGGGCGTACACGGGGTCAACAGAAGTTGCAGGGGGCTTGAGCAGACACACCAATAGCATCCGGCAGGGAATTTGGTTCTCAGTAGCAATCGGCCCGGTATCACAGGCCACTCAGTAATACCCGCCCCCCTGCGCCACCAGAACTCAGTAGGAACGTGCTGCGTCCAGCGTGTGGCTCAGTAGGACCCTGCTCCATCGGATCATGGCTGAGGTGGCAGGTGGGCCTGATATCTGTTGGAGGAGTGGGTCTGTGTGCAGGTCCCAGTCAGCGGTTTGAGCCCCCCCCCCGCCCCCCCCCGTTTTGCGGTGAATCACAAATGGTTTGTGAAGCAGCTCACTGTCGATAGCCGTTGGCAGCACCAATGCACACAGCGCATTCGACTAAAGGCTGAAAGTGCCTATGCCGGGGGCATTCAGTAAATGAGAACCAACCATTGCTCTCTCTCTCTCTCCCTCTCTCCCTCTCTCTCTCCCTCTCTCTCTCTCTCTCTCTCTCTCTCTCTCTCTCTCTTTCTCTTTCTCTCATCGCGGTGAACAGTCGGCTAACCGCTTGTACAATAGTCTGCGGTGGGGGCTTCTGAGAAGATCTTTGTGTTTCTTGGTGGGGTTTGTGTCCGTGACTGTGCACGTGACTGTGTGTGTGCGCGCGCGCGAATACCTGCTTTTTGCGCTCATGTGCGCGCGCGCGCGCGCGTGTGTGTGTGTGTGTGTTGGCTCTGTCTTTGCGTGCGTGCCTGGGTGTCCGGGCGCGCGCGCGTCCACCTGGAACCGTTGCGTGCCGCAGTGGGGTGGTCTGCGTGCGGCAGCTCGTTGGCGGGTGCGCACCACAAGCGGCTGCTCCAGCACGGTGTTGCTGGGCTGCCCGGCTCTCTCGTGCGGCCCTGCGGTCCGCGGCCGGCGCACGGCCCGCCCAGGCGGCGGGCCGCAAGCACGTGCCGCGGACGCTACGACTGCCCCCCTGACCCCCCTCCCCCCAAACGCGTTGCAGAAGGATAGCCGTGTCATGTGCAGGTCCCTCCTTTTGCCTGATGAAGGGGTGCCTGACAGGAATACTGTACACGACGCTTGGAGCTGGTCTTACTGCTCACGTGTGTGGGTTGTCCATTTTGCGTGTAAGCGCGCGCGGGCGCGTTCGTCCGTGTGCCTCCGTCTCATGAGCACAGGCTCATCAGCTGCAGTGCGACGCTCCGGCCATCGGCTCTCGTCCGCTCCGCGGCGACGTTGGGTGTTGCCCGACAGCGCGCACGCGCTCGTCAGCCCCCCCCCCCCCTCCCGAGGGACACACCTACAAAGCGAATGGCGGCAACAGCACAAGTTCCGCCCGATCTTCCATTGCATTGCTCTCCGACCTCTCGTCTCCCGGCGGACCAGCGGAGTCTACGTGCCGGTCCCGCTTGTGTGTGCGTCTCGTGTGTCTGGCCCGGCCTCTGTCCGCAATCCCTCCCCCCCGGCCCCCCCCAGCTCCGGGTTGTGAAGGATAGTGCCCCGGCTGCGACCAACGGGGCCCCTGCAGCCACTGCCCACAGCAGCGCCCCCCCCCCCCCCCCCCGCCCCAACAGCCAAGGCCTCTAGATGCATCCTCAACGCGCCCGACGCCGCACGATCACACGCGACCAGCGCGACATGGCGATCGCGTGTGCTGGGGTCCGAGCACCCGACCCCGCAAGTTTCGCAGATGCTTCCACGGCAGGGTCGCCTGTAGACTCCACCCCCGTGATGTATGTACACGTGCGCGTGCGCGTGCGCGCGCGCGTGCGGTTTGCCGGTCTTCCGATAATTTATAGCGTTTCGATGATTTTGAGCGATTTTACGGCTCACCCTCACCCGGCCCCATCATCGTCAGCCTTTATGGAAGCCCGCGCCCGCTAAGCGCATCATTTTGTGTTCGATGAATAGGTTTGCACAGTGGGACGCAGGACGTTAGCCAGCAGGAGGTCGGCAGCACGCGACCCCCCTTCCCGTCGGGAGCACGCGACCCCCCTCCCCGTCGGGAGCACGCGACGCCCCCGTCCCCCTTTCCTCCGGCAAGTTTTGGTGGCCAACGTTCCTTCTTCGCAGTGCAGCGAACCGGCGAGGCCCAGTGTACACTACCTGAGAGGCGCTGTTGGGCCGTGGCGCCAAAGCAACTCCATTTGGCGAACAGGGAAGGGAATCCGTTTCATTGCACCCGCGCGGTGTTGAACAGGACCCCCCCCTCCCGGGGGACGCATTAGAATACAATTATGGACCCCCTACCAGCCCCTCCCCCCCCCCCAACCCCCCCAATTCCAAGTCGTCTGAAAATTTTTCCCCCGGCGCCTCGGGCGCCACTGTTTTGTGTGTTTCGTGGACGATTTTTGACAAAAGAAACAACTTCCGCGCCTTCGGCGCCCCAAATTGTCGGCTTTCAGTTGGCGAGGAGGAGGGTCAACCCCCCTCCCCCTTCAGACCCCCCCCCTCCCCCGCTCCGCGAGGGGGGGGGGGGTGCACAGAGCACAACATCCGCTTCACCTGCCTATCGCGAAGGCAGCAGTGGTGGACATCTGGCCTCATGGACCCGGAGAGGCCCCCTGAGCACTCAAACGACGCCCTGCGTCCGGCAGACGTGCAATACGGTGCAAGGGTCCCGACCCAAACCTAAACCCAAACCCCTCCCCCGCTCTAATGCGTTCCTGACCCAACCCCCCCCCCCGCCCCCGCCAGACAACAGTTGGGCGGCGATTGTACAGAGCCTTCAAGGCGGCTGAATGGCACGAGTTCCGCAAGGGGCCTTTGTTGTTTGCCCTGAAAGGCAAGTCCGAGACCGCCAACGGCCGATCACCGCCACCGCTGACGGTTCACCGCGACCCGACGACCAGGTGGCGGTTGTGGGCCGTCGTCCCACGGTATTCTGTGATAAAAGGGCCGTGTTTGAACGTCCGCGGCTTTGCCCTCTAATTTTTTTTTGTGCGGCACCCTCAGGCCCGTGCCCATCACACGCCGGGCCCATCGCTATACTCATCCGCTATGTTCGAAGGCGCGCAGCGGCCGTCGTCCGTGCGTGCCTGGGGGTCTTCCCCCATCACCCTCGGGTTCGCGGAGGTCGGTCCATCTGCAGGCCCGATCGTCCGTGCCGTTGTGTTCGCCGAAGGCCGCCCAATCCAAACAGCATCCTCTAGACCTCCGACGTCACATCGTGTGCCTGCCCCGCCCCCCCCCCCCCGCCTTGCGAGAACCACGCCCTTGTCAGCACAACAGGAGGTGTTGTTTCCGCAAATTTTGGAACCGGGAAAGTTGGCTGTTACATGTTCTGGTGGTCTGTGAAGATCAAGTTGTCCCTGTGATTCAGGGCTGGGGACGGTATTTCAGGGATGCTGATTACTCTCCTGCCACTTTTTGCACCTCTCTTCAATAAGTGATTTTGGTTCACCTCCATAGACATGGCTGTCTGGGTTGATTTGCTGCTTGTACTTATCATTACAACAATAGGAGGTGCTTTTGCTGTTGTTCTTGCGCGGGGGTACATCCAAAACGAGGCCGGTTGCGAAGCCTAGACACTGTGCTCACCGGTGCAACACAAGGGCTCGGCTCAGCGGTGCATCTGGCATTCCCCATACCGCTGTGATCCTGTGACTGCCAGACTTGCGGACACTTTTGAAACCCCCCGTCCTTGTGCTGTCACCTGTGTGGCTTCCCGTGCACAGAGGGAAGCACTGCTGTGGCAGAGTCCGGGAACCTTGTCCCGCCGATGAGTTGTACAGAGGCCTGAACGGAGAACAAACAGGCAACCGTCTGCTCCAGTGGGTTGTCGCATGCAGTGCTTTTGCTGTTGGTGGTGTGGTGATGGTGGTGATGGTTGTGGTTGTGGTGGTGGTGATGGGGTCATCGTCATTGTTGTCGTGGTCGTCATGGTCGAAGTTGTCGTTGTTGTTAGTGTTGTTGTTGCTGTTGTTGTTGTTGTTGTTGTTGTTGTTGTTGTTGTTGTTGTCGTTGTTAGTGCTGTTGTCGTTGTTGTTAGTGTTGTTGATGTTGTTAGTGTTGTTGATGTTGTTGTTGTTGATGTTGTTGTTTTTGTTGTTGTTGTTGTTGTTGTTGTTGTTGTTGTTGTCGGCGTCGGCGTCGGCGTTGTTGTTGTTGTTGTTGTTGTTGTTGTTGTTGTTGCTGCTGTTGTTGTTGTTGTTGTCATCGTTGTCGTTGTCGTTGTCGTTGTTGTTGTCGTTGTTGTTGTTGTTGTTGTTGTTGTTGTTGTTGTTGTTGTTGTTGTTGTTGTTGTTGTTGTTGTTGTTGTTGTTGTCGTTGTCGTTGTTGTTGTCGTTGTTGTTGTTGTTGTTGTTGTTGTTGTTGTTGTTGTTGTTGTTGTTGTCGTTGTTGTTGTTGTGATGGGCCTATTGTGCGCACAGCATTGCGTCCCCCCCTAGGATCACAAAGCAGGGCAAGGATACCATCAAGGGGCTGGGTCCCTGTCAATTTGTGCCATTATGCAACTGTGGGGCTGGCCCCAGTGGACTCATACAAATGCGGGGCTGGGCCCTCTATGGATTTAAGCTGTTGTGGGGTGGGGTGCCCTAGGGAGCAAAGCAACTGTGGGGCTGGGTCCCCTGTGGAGCAATGCAACTGTCTACCATGGCGCAGCGCATGCACCCTGCAATTATGTGGCCGCTGGGGCAGACCAAGTACCCAAAGTGTAGTGCAACACAAGGGGTGCGTGCCATGTGTCTTTTGTTGTCTATTTTGTTGTTGTCTTGGCCTGAGGGAAGAGAGGTAACAATATTGCACATTTGGGTTGCTTTTTAAATGTTGTTTGGGGGGGGGGGGGGGTTCGAAGGGGGCTTGGCAGGTTGAGAGTTGTCACGGGTTGCACCACCCTGTCTGTGTGATCCACAGAGAAATACGTGTGTCCAAAAAAAGGTAGCACGTTGGGTATCATCTGCACTATTGGTTGCCGGACAGTGATTTTACCGATAACATGTCCGGCAACACTAGTTGCTTACTGTCAATTCTACATTCTTACCAGTAACACATGCGGCTTCTTCGGGCACTATGTCATAAAAGTAGCTCGCACTGTGCGCCCAGTGCAAAGGTTCCCCCCAAGCACAGTGATTCGTTGAGGGTGTGATGCCCTGGGTCGACGCCCATCGCCAGATTATTGCTGAGCACAGCCACCCTGTGATACCGTCGGTCTGGGACTTGGGCCGGGCTTGCGCGGGGGTCACAAACTCTGTTTTGCAAGCACCAACATGCAGCATCCCGCTTGCCATTGGAGCGTAGCCTGACGGCCCACAATGCAGCAGCCGCAGCAGCCGTGGCTGATGTACAGCAATCTGCGGAAAAGTAGGGCTCCAGTGTACCAAAGCACATGTGGCATTCCATGGCCTGAGCATCCCGGATCATGTGCTAGCGGCCCAAAGTCATCAATCTCAACCCGAGGGCTCAGACACAAGTGTCCGCCTGAGGCTGTTGACATCCGGGTCGTTTCCTTGCAGCGGCTTGGGGTTGTGATGGCTGATGCGGCGGGCTAGTGTGACATTGTGGCCCAACGTTTGGGGTGAGCATGACAAATGGGGGCGTGGTGCACTGTGTGCACACTGTGAGTAGAAGGCTTCTTTGTATTGATATTTGTTGGAACTGGGCATTGCATCATTCCGTGGAAGTGACATGGACAAAGCTGCAATTTTAACCGCTTTTGAGGGCACACTGTGCGGTGTGCGTAATTGTAAGAGAGACACTCCGGGCATCCCCAATCGGCCAGCTTGCGTTCCATTACACAAAGCTTTGGGAGAGGTTGTGAGGTTGGTGGCGTCTTGTTGTCCGTCTCACTCTGCCCCTTCCGGGGCCTTCAATGCATCTCACTGTTGCGGGCGTTTCTTGCAGGCCTCTTGCACGTCTCGTTTCATCTCATTCCACGAGACGGCGGGCGAAGTCACCAAAGATCAAAATCATACCATATAGCGTGCCACAACCGCAGCAGGAACAAGCTTCGGAGCCCATGATGCCGCTAAGGATCCCGGCTTATTGGGGCAGCCGGAAAGGCAAAACAGGGGACGAGGAGGACCATAAAAGACATGGTAGACTCCAGGAGACGGGCCACGCCACCGGCATAGCAATCAAAACCGCCACACCAAGTGCAAGAACATTTCTGAAAATGGTTCGGGGGAAAGGATGGTAACAGGGCAAGAGGGCAAGAGAAGAGGGAAACACAGGAGATGCCAAGGATGTTGCCTAGGTCTTGGAGAGAAGGAGAGCGTTACTTCAGCCAAGGAGTCAAAGAGTAGTTCATGAGAGAGATGATAGACGATGTTCAAGGACAGATGAGTTAATGGACGAAGTAGTCCTGGCGTCTCGTTGAGATGCGTGGCCGATAGGGCATACCCTGATGGTTACATGTACCAAGACTGGGAATGTGAGGGAATGATTTGTCCAACACCCCAGACAGACCAGCATGTACAACCGTTATGGACCGTGGCGTTGCCATGATTCCGCTCCGCGAAAGGGGCCGTGCTGAGGACTGGCGGAGGACCGATTTTAACCACTTTTGAGGGCTCAGTGTTCGATTTTTCCTCCGATTTGGGTGTCTAAGAATGGCCTAGGATTGTGCAGGCACAGTCCCGGCACACCCACTGGCCAAGGGATTGACCGGGACAGTGCTGTGGGGGGCTGCTGTGTGCGTAGGGCGAAGAAGGTGCCAAGCGTTCCAAGAAAGGTGTAAGAGAGGATGGAAGAGGTGTTGTTAATTGAATGAGGCACAAGCACAAGACAAAGGCATGAGGGTGTTTGTCAACACCACACGTCAATGACAATGTTTTTGTCCGTGGGTTGGCTAAGTACTTTACGAACAAAGGCGGAAACATTGACCCAGGGCTTCATTGGGTACAATGAAAATGTCACAAGTTGGAGGATGTGCACATGTGGATTTCATGTCTTTCAGAAGTAGTGGACACGAGCAATGGGCCTCTGTTTCGTTCAGCCCGCTGAATCGAGCAAAACCAACGCAGCACCAAGCGCTATGCGTGGCTGTGCACTGACACCCGCAGGTGGTGCTCATCTTTCCTCCGCGTCCGTCCGTCTACCCCACGGGAACCGCAGTTCAGGCACCCCCGAGGGGGTGGGCGGGGGGGGGGGACATGGCCTTTGGGCCACCTCCTCCCCAATGCGGACCCCAAGATAGCAGGGGTTGTGTAGCCCGCTTTGAGGACCACAAGATGCGAGATGGCCATCCCCCCCCCCCTTGGAAGGCCCTTTGGCTCCCAAGATGGGGTGGACCCACCGGATACCGACTTGCTGAGCCAGGGTTCCCGTGGTCCACCTTGCTTCTGAAACTGAACTCCATCCATTGGTCCTATGCAGAACAGGGGTACCAGACTCATGGTGCTGCAACAATGCAAACAGTCAGTCTCCCACTGTGACAAGGGCACTTCCCATTGAAATGTACGCCAGCCACAGACAAGCAACCTGAGGTAACACTTCGGCCAAGAGAGCAAGTGACCCCAATTCCCAAACACAGGCGGGGCCCTCTCTCCATTCGGTTTGGCTCCTGCGGCCTGGCATAGGTAGAATCCTCACCCCTGATGTGAACGGGCCCACGCTCTGCGAATTGCTGTTCCTCCCACCAGAAACACTGCCCAGTGTCAACGGGGGCATCATGTGTTGTACCCATCGACAGTCTCTGCTTGCAGGAAGCACCACCAAACCCAGGGCCAAGGGGGCACCCCTCAGCGAAAAGGCCGATGCCAGCATGTGTTGTATTATACTGTTCCTGGATGGTGGGCTAATGCCCGGGTGTCAATGAGAGACATGTACTGACCTGAACAACAGAACTTGTAGATTGGGTTCATAGTCCAGTGTGCTCGCTCCGTGCCACTTTGGCTTTTGTTTGTCTTGCTTGGCTACGGTGTGCTTGTCCTCATTTCCCCTGAACAATTCAACGGCCAAAGTACAGGTGGCTAGCCAACGTGGGTAACAGAACAAGATTAAATATTTTTCAAAATACTTCCCTAGTCACCTGAGGGTCGGGGCCCTGGTGAGTATGTGTGGTTGCTGCGAAAAGCAGGGCATAGGAAATCCTCATCAGTTGCAAGGAGAATTGCTCGGCTGGCAATTAAATGAAGGATGGAGAAGCCAAGGGAAAATTGCTACCGACCGATATTTGGAGCCTCGGCACTCCTACTGTAGCCCCCTGTGTCAGCCAGACAAACAAGCCGGCAGACACTCAATATTGTCGTCGCTTGCAGTCTGCTGACAACTAAAGAGAGAGTGCGAGAAAAGAAGCGAGAAAATCGTAAAGGAATAGGATGCACGGGTGGATCATGGAGTTGGCCGATATCATCCGCTCACACTACGGTCCGATTCCCAACTCTATCTCCGACCGCCCCACGTGCCTGCTACAATCTCAGGTTTCCCCAGAAACCCCAGTTTGGCCCCATTGCCCCTCTTGTTCACAGTGTGCAGTTTAATTTTCGCGCCCGTCCCGCCCGTCAGATGGATGTTCGACTTTCACTGTGCCATGTCAGGAGGGCAACGGGATTTGGGCAACCAGCCAAACCTTCAAACCTCCAAACGAACGAAAGGTGCACCCGGACTTGGAAAGATTCGACATTGGTGAAAGGCATGAGGACCTGCTTTCATCCTGCGTGTGATGGAAACAGAAGAAGCTAAATTTCAACTCACAAGGAAATAGCGTGCTTGTGGCACTCCCTGCTGTGCTGTGTTGCCTTGGCTTATGTTGCCAAATCGAGCCACTGAAGACGTCCCCTGCATGCCAACAGGATTCCGTATTTCTCGCGTTCTACTCGCCTTGTTTGCAGTTTGTGCCCTGATGGCCTTTAAGTCGTCACGGTTAGCTGGGTCCAGGCACCTCGTGAGTAATTATCCGTGTTATTCGTGTTCACCCGGGGTGGCCAGAGGATTGAAATGGCCTGCCGCACTTCGTATGTACAAGCCGCACGGCAATCACGGTCACTGAAATGCAGCTCTTGTTGTTGTGGAGGTGTTGTGTTGTGTTGCTTTTTGCTGTGGTGGTAAGACATATGGCACAGCAAAACAGAACAAGTCAAAAAAAAAAAAAGAAGAAGAAATCAAGGTCAGGCTGCGTATTTACTTTTTTCGTCCATTGTTGGCTTTTTTTGGGCTGCTGTGACTGTGAAGGTTTCACCATGACAATGCTCTTGTGGTGGAGACCGCCCTCAAGTCCTCATGATCTGATGATGACGATGATGATGCTGCCCCGTGAAGCCTGCCAGCGTCCGCAGAGACGTGGACACCAAGGGGGCAGAAATGTGCTGCAACGGTGGGCAGTGGTAGACACTCCACCCTCACCAACCGCAGGCTCGCGCCCCCACCCACCACCCACCTCCCAGTCCTGCCCTCACACTCCCCTACGAACGACCCCAACCAACAAAACCAGGCCACCAGCAGCACCACAGGGTCCCGAACCAGCCTTTTATGGACCCCCTCCGCCCCTCCTTGTCGTGCACAACCCCGGAGGCGGCGAGAGCAGGCCATGCCAAGTCCCTCGCTGCTGTTTTCAGGGTCATTGCTTGACGAGCAACTTATGAACTAATGCAAGTACCCACACACGTGTGGGAGCCATGCGGCAAGCGCACACGGCCACGCGTGTTGTGTGCACTGGCGGTTGTCGTGCTCATCGCAGGTTTGTGTGCACCGTCGCTGCTTCTTCAGAGGAGCCTAGCGCAGATAGTTCTCCTCGGGCAGTCCTTTAGGACCAGTTGTTTCTTTTCTTGTCATCAAGGTCGGCCTGACAAGAGGAATTCTGCAGGAGAAGCGGGGCTGGTCGTAATGCCTGCCCCCCCCTCCCAAAAAAAAAAAATTGCCGGCCTCCGGTTTGGTCGCATCTCAACAAAGCCGGCCAACGAGCAGCTATTGTCGGTCACCCGCCAACAGCCGTCGGCTGACCATCGGCTGGCGTCAATTGAGGGCCAACTGCCGTCGGTCACACAATGCCTGCCACCGGTGACCTACATACACTCACGGTCCCGCCAGCTGTCAAGTACAAGCAGCAGTACCCCCCTTTGTCCAGGCTACACCCATGTCCAAGCAACACTGGGCGGTGGTTCCGTCACTTTTCGCACCGTGGATTTTGGCGGTGCAATTTTTCAATTCCTCCTATGGCGTGCTATGTGTGCTGTCTGATACCTGGGTTTTGATGTCCATACTTTTTGTCAAGGAAGCTGATTGGGGCATGAGGGCCTTTGTGGCATCATCTACCCCTTGGGTTTCAGAACAGTGCACCCTGCTTTTCCGCATGTACCATGCACAGTGTACAGCGGAAGCAACACCGTTGTCCAAGCAACACTAGGCGCTGGTTACGTCAATGTTGGGTCATTTACCATTTCTTGGACAGGGGCGGGGGTAGGACTCCGCGTAGCGCCTTTTCTGTGGGAATCGTTGTGCAATGCTCACTGTTGCATGCTTTGTCTTCCGGCACAGGAATGCAATTGCTGCGCTGACGTGAACCTTTTTTGGTCCACTCGAATTTCGTAATTCGTAATCCTTCATCGGGGGGGGGGGGGGCACCCCCCCTCCTTCTATTCGCCCCCTGCTCCATTGATCAGGCCCCCTCCTGGACCCACCAGAAGAGGGCACCAAAGTAGGGGCTCAATTGACCGGGTCCATTGCAAGATAGTCCACAGGTTCGGTGCATTGGGGATGCCACACAACCTCTTCCCAATCCGTGGAGAGCCCAGGTGGGCATGCTATTGGCACTGTGGGCTCAACACATCGATTCCGACAATGCAGGCCTTGGGTTGATGTAAATAGCGTTTAGGGGGGCACGTGCACAAGGTCCCAAGCCCAGCGGTAATAAATTAATGATGTAAACCAAAGACCTAGCACTGGCCACTGGGAGATGACCTCTGACCTTTGACCTCTGATTTTTTGACCCTCCTGCTCCTGCCCCATGCCCTCCTCCTCCTACTGCCTGCTCCTGCCCCTCCTCCTACTGCCTGCTTCTCCACCTCCTCCTACTGCCTGCTCCTGCCCCTCCTCCTACTGCCTGCTTCTCCACCTCCTCCTACTGCCTGCTCCTGCCCCTCCTCCTACTGCCTGCTTCTCCACCTCCACCACCACCACCTCCACCTCCGGCTGCTCCTTCTGCTCCGCTCAGTGATCATCGCATTTTGGTGTGGCGGCTGTTGTCAGACTGGGGCACTGCTTATCTCTCGCCGCATCACGTCAGCGTCGCCCCCGGTGGCTCATGAAGGCTGGCGGTCGCCATTGCAGTCCGCAGACCCACCCCCTCGCGCCCGTCCCACGCGGAGCCGTCCGAGGGCTAGGGACGCCGTCGATGACGGGGCACGCATCAGGGGAACCAGCCCTCCGTCGCGCGGCGGTCTGCGCAGCAGCACGGCACTGACCGAGCCCGCCCCTGAGCGCTGGGCACCGCCAAGCGCAAACCGGACGTTCGCGGCCACTTTTGGCAGAGCGCTGGCGGCGTCGCTCGGGATTGTGGCGGGCTGGGCTCTGATTGTGGGCCTGCCCGTCCACTCGGACGAGGGCGGGAGGCCAACTGACGGTGGCTGCGGGCCGACGCGCAGCACCGGACATCACTGGAGACCCGTCCTGGACCCTTTGGGCCTGACGCACGCGCGTCCGCCTCGCGCACGTCCTGCCGCAAGCGGTGCTATGGGCCTGCACCGCTTGCCTTTCCGCACAGTGGCCATGGCTGCAGCCGCGGGGCGGCCCCCGGGGGACGGGGCCGTCCGCCAGGCCCCCCTGTGGCACCCCGACTGGGGCACGGAGAGACAAACGGACGAAGGCCCGGGCAAAGACGGGGATGCAGACAGACACCAGGACCGAAATTGGGACCGGGACGACGACCGGGACGCAGACAGAGGCCGAGAGGGCAGGCGCGCGATCCGGCAAACCGCATCCGACGCACCCGACGTGAGGCTGTGCCTGACGGTGGAGCGCCGCGTTCTGGCCCCGAAGGCCGCGCGGCAGCTCGAGGGCCTGGGCGCGACGCGCGTGCGCGTGGAGTGGGCGGAGCAGAAGGTGTACTTCCGCCTCGGCCTCCCCCACCTCCACCGCCTCGCAGCCGCGGGCTACGGCGACCGCATCTTTTTGGTTGTGTTCAGCCGCGGGCTCCGCGACGACTCCGCCTTCTTCGACGGGCCCGCGGGCTACGCCCCGCTGCTGCGGCGGTGGGTCCGCCGGGCCCCGTGGGGCCGCCTCCTCGGGGCCTGGGAGGCGCTCTACGGCCGCGCCCCCCAGACGTGGGCCGCGACGGCACGCCGCCAGGGCCCCAAGTCCGGGCGCTGCTACGCCAACGTGGACAAGATGGAGCTGCAGCAGCACCTCCGCCGCGCCCTCCACGCCCTCACCCCCGCGGCGCGCGCCCCGGGGGGCGCCGGCGACCCGCCCGGCCTCCCCCTCCGCCACGTGCCCCGCGCCCCGGACGTCCCTTTCGTCGCCCGCCTCACGCCGCGCCGCCTCTTCCTCGGGATCCCGGTGTTCGAGCGCCGCGTGCGCACCGCCTACCTCCCGCACAAGGGGCTGCACCACTCCGCGGCGTGGGGGCTGGGGCTGTCGGCCGGGCTGCGGCCGGGGGAGCGCGTGCTGGACCCCATGTGCGGTAAGGCCATGATCCTGTGCGAGGCCGCGGTCTTCTGGCCGCGGGGGCGGTACCAGGGCTTCGACCTCGCAGCCCTGCAGGTGCGGGACGCGCAGTGCAACGCTGCGCGCGCCGGGCTCGCGGGGCGCGTGCACGTGTGCGCGGGGGACGCGCGGCGGCTGCCGCTGCCGGGCTGCTCGGTGGACGTGGTGCTGTGCGACATGCCCTTTGGGCGGCAGATGGGGTCCACAGAGGAGAACCGGGCGCTGTACCCGGCGGTGGTGCGGGAGATGGGCCGCGTCTTGGGGGGTCTGGGGGTGGTCGTGGCCCGGCAGCGCGGCGCTCCCCCCGATGCTGCAGGTCCTGCCAACGAGGGTGCGGCTGCCTGGGACGACGAGGACCACGGCGCCGGGCGCGGCACGCCCGGGCCGGGCTGCAGTGCACCTGCGCGCGCGGCGGACTTGCTGCCGCTGAAGGGGGTCCCCTCGGGACGGGCGGTGCTGCTGAGCAGCTCGGACAATCTGCCGCTGCTGCGGACGGCCCTCGCGCGGGCCAGCGCGGCCGGGCTGCGGGAGGGGCTCGGTGGCGATTGCAGGAGCAGGACCGGGGCCAGGCACAATGCCACGACGGGGCCTGCGGCGGCAGGGGGACCCGCCCGCGCCGGCGCCCAGCCAGGGCTCGCCGATCTCCGGTCTCGTATCCCAGAACAGCGCCAGGAGGGTGCTGGTCCCTGGACTTGGCCATGTGCCCCAGGGGCAGGGGCAGGGGCAGGGGAAGGGGAAGTGGCAGGGGCAGAGGCAGGGGCGGAGGCAGGGGCAGAGGCTTGGGCAGGGGCAGGGGCATGGGCAGGGGCAGGGGCAGGGGAAGGGGAAGTGGCAGGGGCAGGGGCAGAGGCGTGGGCAGGGGCAGGGGAAGGGGCAGGGGAAGGGGCAGGGGCAGGGGCAGGGGAAGGGGCAGGGGCAGGGGCAGGGGCTCCCAAGGGTTGGGTCTTGCACGAAGTCGATGCCGTGCCCTTCCGCCTCGGCGCAATCGACTGCCACATGGTACTGGTCGCCAAGGTGTTCGTGGCGATGGAAGGGGGGCTTGGGGCTCAGGGCAGCCACCCCCCGAACCGCGCCCTGCATGCGACGGGCGGCGAGTGGCCCGAGGTCCGGGTGCAGAGGCACCGGGACCGAACGGAGTACTGCGCGGAAGGGCCGGGCGCGGCCGGCGGTTACGAGTGGACCATCCCGTCCGCCCCCCTCGCCACCCAGTTCAATCCGTTGCTTCGGCTGTGCGTTGACGCGGGGGCGCAGGGCTCGGGGGGGCATCGGGTGGATTGGAAGGACCTCAAGCCGGCGATGGTGCTCCACGGGACAGAGCAGGAGGCAGCGACGTAGGGGCAGGACCACTTCAACGCCCACCGCCGGCGTTGGAGGCGGCGCATCGATCCCCACGCTCGTGCCCGCACGGGTGCACTGCCGGCGGAGGGGGTAAAGGGAGGTTTCAGCAGTCGGTGCACAAGCAGTCGTGGCCGGGGGGCGACTCCGCGGGTCCTAGGATGCAGCCCCCCCCCCCCCCCCCGGATACTCCGCCGTGGACAGAGTGCGAATACTCTGAGCGAAGATATTTCTGCAACGCGCTCGCCATGAATGGTGCAGAGCAACAGAAGATATTACTGCAACGCACTACCAGCAAGTCACACATTGGTGAGCGAGCACCCATGGCCTTGTGTGACATTCACGTTGCTGGCTGTGGTGAGCACCTCCCAGCCTGGGGTCTTCGTGATGACCGCATACCGGGCACTGATCAGGCCGTCAGGGGAGGACGCCATGGGCAGAAGTTGCATTCTGGATTCCCCCCCAGGGGCAGGGGGATGCCCGCAGCAGTGCGGATGCCTGCAGTAGTACGGATGCCTGCTTGTCATAGCAGAAGGTTTAAGGGCGAAAGGCCAATAGGCGCCGCCACAGGCTAACAGAGCCAACCACCAAGGCCTTGGGCCAACCCCCCCCCCCCCCCCGAAGGTAGCACACGTGTATCACAGTGATGATCTCAGTGGAACTGCGGGACATTAAAACTGACAGCAATCTGGCATCTTCAGCCTAAAAGACAGTTTCGACCCATTGCATGGGAACACGGTGCTTACTGCGGTCACCTTGGCCATCGGGGAAAACGGGTCCAAACCAGCCTCCCTGTCGCACAGCACACGGTGCGCCCCCGTAGGACATTCACTGTAGGTCTGGACCCCAACGCACACCATGGTGCTTGGGGCATATTTGAGTTACTGACAATGGTGTTGCACGCCCCACTGTGTAGTGGCTTCCCATGCGCTTAGGCTTTTGGGATTTGGAGGGAGGTGGCAGGGCTGCACTTGAACGGGGGGGGGGGGGGGATGCCCCCATCTGGGATGATGGCCAGCGTGGCCAGGCGCCTCTGTCAACCCCCAACGGCCCTCGAACTGATTGGTACCCACCTGACTTTGTTTTGCTCGACGCTCGAGGCGCGCGACCCATGCCGACGGGCATGAATGCGGGAAAGTGCTCGGGAACAACCCTGGAATCAAGTGCATCCGAGGCCTGACACCATGAAATCCCCACAGGGTGAGTGTGTAGGATTGGGACCGGGGCGTTTCATACTAAGTACTAAGTACTTCAAATATGCCCCAAGAAGCACGGTGTGTGTTTGGGTCCAATGTCCCGATGGGACTTCCAGGGATGAGAGCAGAGCTTCACTTAACAACTCAGCACCACCAGTGGGCGGGGGGGTCCAGGACCCCCCCCTTAGGTGAAGCTCTTGGTCTGTCAATGTGCTGTGTAACTTCGCCTGAAGGGCACTGCCCACTGTACACTGTGGATTGTAGTTTCATTATGGAGGACACATCCTATGGGACTAAAGGCTGCAAGTGCCTGTGGCGGCAGCATTCCGTCAATCAGAACCAACCATTGCTCTCTCTGAAATGTAGCTCCGGGTGAGAGGCGGCAATGCGGGCAGGCATGCACAGCAGGGACCCGTAAGACCCCCCGAGTAAGTCGGGACTGCAGATCCGCACTTCACACCGGGGGCACGGCGCAGTTTTCATGGCAAAACATGGGGGGGCGCAGCGTCTCCACCATGGAGAGCAGATCCGCCAGCCAGTCCATGAGTCGGGCGGGGAGCAACCGGAGGTCACGTTCGCCCCATCCGTCCAGCCCCAGCGCCGATCCCCCGTTCCCCGTCAGCGGCTGGGCAGCCATGGGCACACCCCGGATGTGCCGGCCATATGCCCGGAGGAACGCCTCCAGGCACGGCTCCGGGACCGCCGCGTACTTCTGGTTGATGGGCGCCCAGGCCTCGCGGACCAGGGCGTCCATCTCCCGCACCTCTGCAGTCGCCGACCTGTCCACGCGGCTGAGGAATACCACTGTGGGGGCGAAGTCGTCGTTCCCCAGCCAGCGGTAGAACCCCCCTGGTTCGCGGACCAGGCATCCGCCAGCCAGTCCTGCCAGGCCCTCACCCGCTCCCGGTCCTTCCATGCGCTCTGGGTGGATTCGGATTGCTTAGAAATGGATGAAAACATATGTTTGAAATTATGGGTCAAGCTGGGGTGTTCCCCGCGATATACCCAAATGGTGCCAAAATGGCACTTGCCTGACCAACTAGCTGGAACTTATTTTTTCAACACGCACGGCGTGACGCGCAAAACAGTTTCCGTTTTATCCGGGGCGAATCATCAATCTTTTTTGTGTCCTGCATGCTATTATGTACAGGGTAAGTGTGTGTGTGTGGGGGGGGGGGGGGTAAACCTGCCCCACCGCATGTAAGCCGCTATGTACACGGCACGAGAGAAGTACTCTGTCGTGCGGGGTCAAGTAACTGCCCCAATGTGGGGCGGGTGTGGTGCCCAGGCCAGCCGTGGGTTGGCTGGGGGAGCGTCTCCCTGGGCTGGTTTTGGGGCCCAAAGGCCCCCGCGCGTGGCGTGCGCAACGCGAAAAAATTCATGTTGGGGCGTAAGCTACCCCGCACAGGGTGTGGCCTGCCCTCGTGCGGCGCGGGGAGGGGATGGTTGTGGTCCCCCTCCCCCCACCCAATGCTCGCAGTGGGGGGATTGCGCCCCTCCATTCTCTCTCCCACTGGGGGAGGGGGAGTGGGTTAGACCCAGCCCCCCCTCCCCAAGCACATTGAGGCATCCCCAGCAGCGCAGATAGCAGCTGGCCGCCGGTAGTCACAAATCTTCCGAGACAAGGCTGGGGCAAAGGAGACAAACGAAGAGCTCTTGAGCTCCATCTTTGCGAGCCAGTGCTGTCTAATACAGTGGCGGACCTCTGCTTCTGGTTGCATCAGCCACAACAATTGTTATTCCCCCTCTCCGGTTCCTTGGCCCTAGGGCGGGGGGGGGGGGAGGCTGCAGCGAGGGACTGTGGACCCTTGTAGTGTTGGCAGTGGCGCTGGCACATCCCCCCTACCTTTTCCCCGGGGGCGTGGGGGTGGGCCGGAAGGGGCTTGCCCGTGCAAGCCGGGTGGCGAGGAAGCCGCCCTGCAGACTGCCACACTCTCGCATGGGTGCTGGGCATCAAAATCTGGCAGGCCAAACTCCGGGAAGTCCAGCCCTGCCTGCAGGGGGTGGAGGGGTGGGGTTGGGGTGTTAAAGAACACTACCTGTGCCTCCTCCCCACGGCTCGCAAAAGCAAAAATGAATTTGCGCCAAAAATCTCAAAAACCTCAAAAATGAATAAACCCAATGCAGCTCGTAGCAGCTGTCTCTAGGACCTCATTAGTGAGCTCTTGTGCAGCCGCCTTGTCTGCAGCCACCTGCTTCTGCCGGCCTTCTTCACGGCCGCCATGAAAGCTGCAATTTTCTCCGCTGCAGCCTTCTCAGGACTGGTACCTGAGCCGCTACCGCCGGCGGCTCCAAAGACGAACGCACGGCCAGACCAGCTGGTCTAGGGGTTAGCCCCTACCTCCTACTAGTTGCGCATCGGCTGCTGTAGCTGCCCCATCCGCAAGGAAGATGGCAGCCGGTAGTTGCACATGGTCGTTGTCGAGCTCCTGCTAGAGGGCTAGGATTCGGCAATGGTACAGGTGGGACCACAGTATGGTGGAGGGGACTGCGGTGCAAAGGCCACAGGCGGCGAGGCTGTCCACCTCATCATTGAGATCAGCTAGGGGTTGCCAGAGTCGTGTTGGGCAGGGAGCGAGGCTTGGATGAGGCGGGTGTGTAAGGTGAGGAGAGCCGCACGGGATGTAGAGGACGGCAGAGGCGATGGGGCTGTAGGTGAGGTTAGAGCTGCAATGCGGTGGATTCGAAGGCGAGGAGGATGGTGCTGGTCCAAGGGGCCGAGGGCGAAGATCACAATGATCATCATGGCTAGCCATTCTGGATCTGATGAGTGCCTAGGGTTGGCGTGCATGCCAAACCACGAGCGGTAGAAGATGCTGTAGTAGGTGCCCGAGATGAGGCGTCCATCCCCAAGTCTGGGACCCGGATGGCAGCTGTCCCTAGTGCCCAAAACCCGGGTCTCGGCAGACAGGGTGGAGGGAGCGGGAGCCGTGGATGGGGGAGAGAAGAGCATGGAGGCTGACGTCCAAAGGTGTGAGGGCGTTGGAGGGCGTCCCCGGTCTGCCAGTAGGTGGGGTGTTGGGGTGGTCACAAGGGACGTGACGGCGGTGACTGCCAATGTGTTGGCAGCCACCCATGAGGCGCCCAGCTTGGCATGTGTGCTGGGCATGGTCAGCCACCCTCTGGGCACACCTGAGCTTTTGGGCAGAGCCTCCAGCCCCACAAGGGGCGCTGACAACCTTCATTGTTGTGCAGCTTTTGAAGTAGCCCCCCCCCCCCCCCTTGGCCAAGCAACACCCAACGGCACCTTGCTGGACAGCACGGACAATCTGTGTCGCGGCTCTGCCGCGTGATACTTGAAGTACTGTTGGAATGCCAGAGTGATTTTGGAGGGTAACGACCGTCGTAGATCTATGGCCAAGCAACGCCCATGTCCAAGCAACACTGGGCGTTGGTTCCGTCAATTTTTTTCACTGCGCATTTCGGCGGTGCATTTTCCAACTACTCCCATGGTGTGCTATGTGTGCTGTCTGATACTTGGGTTTTGAGATGCATGATGTTCATATTTTGTGTGATGGGGGCATGATGGCCTTTGTGGCATATTGTGCCCCTTGGTTTGCACAATATCACACCATGTCTTTCCGCATGTACCACACATAGTGTAATGCGTCAGCAACACCCTTGTCCAAGCAACACCAGGCGTTGGTTCCGTCAATGCACCATTGCTTGGACAGGGGTGGCAGGGGGTAATTGGTAGATGAAGGGCCGCCGCGCGGGACTCCAGGGGCCATGCTCTCGTATGCATCCCCCAGCCATGGGGTTTCATTGTGCGCTTCATATGCCTCTGGGCATGGCAGTCCCCACTGCTCCTGATGGTCTCAGGTGTAGCTTGACCTCAGTGTGTCACGTTCACTACCACAGTTTATCACACTTTTCTGTGGGACAATTGTGGAAAAGGAGGGTTCTGGTGTTTGGTTCCGAGAGCTTCGCATGCCTCTTGGCGCCCGGGCGTTGCTCTGCCTCCCTCGGCGTGCACCATGGCCAAAGGGAAAACGTAAGTTTTGGCAAATTTTCGGGAATGTAGCGCTTATCCATATCTCTCTGCTTTTTCAATTTGAAGCAAAGCAGCGAAGATTTGGAGTGCTAATCACACGTGAAACTATAACATAACAGAACAGTGAGTGTACTCCTTTCTGCTTGACAAGCGTTCATATTCACGATTCTGTCAAATGTGCTGCCGGGGTGAGGAGCTGTTTTGCTACGACGGTGTGCGCCAGGGGCTGATGAGCGTGTGAGGTCTGCAGGCATATCTCGGTGTGTCTGGAGCAGGCTGCAGTCCAATACTGAACAGCGCTATGTCGTTGAGCCGCCATATGATTTGCATTGTCTGGGTATCTCGATACTTGCACTGCATTGTGCAGTAAGGGCGATCACATGGTGCGTTGTATTCCCAACGCCCAATGCTCCATGATGCTCAGGATGCATGAAGCACTAGCCCCGGGTTTTGTATGATGCCACATCCGGAGCAAGACCCATGGGGCAGTCTTTTTGATTCATTCCACAACGGATGATTGTGTTGTGCGCCCATGGGGCCAAAGCCCTTCGCCAATGGCAATGTGGCCATTTGGTCGCTGTTGGCAAATGATCCGGTCCGCAATGAGCTGGCGATGCGCATTCCGTCGTACCACGTGCCGCAGGCGGAGAAAAAAGCCTATCAACCCATAGACACTGTGGTTCTTCAATGCTGCCGAGATTTTCAGTCGACACTGAGATTTGAAATGTTCCTTCGGGTATTCATGGACGGCTTTGGAGGGTTGTCGATGGTTGTGGGAGGTTGTGTGGGGGTGTGGAAGTTTGTGAAGGGCTGTGGAGGGCTGCGGACAGTTGTGGTGCAATGTGCCGGGTTCTGGACAGTGTGGCATGGAAGGAACTACCGCAGGGGCAAATCGTATTTTTGATGCACTTGTGTCTTGCACCACCATTGACTTGGTGCTGACCGTCACATGTGGGGTGTGCTGTGGGCAACAGCGTGGACAGCCGAATGGGTGACATGGGTGGGGATTGAAGCTAGCCCCCCCCCCCCCCTTTACGAGAGCAACGCCAGTGTCAGCCCCCGAGGTAAGGGGAGCCTGTGCCCCCCCCCCCCCCCCCAACACCCCAAATCGCCCCACCTGGAACCCCCCCCCCCACCACCACCCCGAATTGCCCCACTTGGACCCCCCCCCCAACCGACCCCCCCCCCCCCCCAGCCCCTCCTAACCCCCCCCCCCCCCCCCCCCCCCCCCCCCATTCGCCCTCCCTGAACCTCCCCCTCAGATGCCCCCCCCCCCCCCCCCCCCGGGGTAGTTGGCGTCCAGAACCGAGGGGTCGCCCCCCCCGTGGTGTCAGCGCAACGATTGTTCCTGTTTCTGCAACTTTTGGAACCATGTCCTAATTTGCCCTTCATAACTTCACCCTCCCCCCCTGTCACTGGGAAGTCTAGTCTTGCGGCGCCTGCGGCACCCTTGGCACCTATGGCACGCCGTTTGGGTAATTCTCCCAGAATACAGGCGGAATAGTGGTACATACCTATACGCACTTTTACATACCGTATACCCCCATATACCACTTTTTCTCCTATTCTATTGCTGCATTCTCCTTTTGGGGCCTCTCTCTTTCACAAATGGTGCCCTTGTTTTCCGTACCCATTACGGTATGGCCCCCGAAACAGTAGTGGTCAAGTAGCCACTTCTGATTTCGTAGCCTTGGGCCGCAACTCAAAGATCTCAAGAATAGCTTCTCAGCGACTCATGCAGGACCACGATGGCCTACCCTGCCCCCCCCCCCTTTCGAGAGCAACACTGAAGTCCCAAAATTTGACGGAAACAACACCTGCTCTTGCACTGGGAATGCTTCTTGCACACCGCAGGCACCGCAGGGTAATTAGCTTTTCCCTCATCCTCTCCACTTTGCCTGTTGTCCCTAGATTCGGTTGGCCCTTATTGAGCTGCTGTCCAGCGGCAACCTGAGCACATTTGGCCCTGGAGAAAGCATCATTGAGAGCCAGCCCGCAAAAAATGTGCGGCAATGGTTCCCCAACTTTGGACTTGCCATACCCATGGAGAGGCTTGGGTGCCTTGAGCCTGTGGAACAGCAACTGCGATACATCTGGGGAAATCTTCTCAAAGTATGGCACTGCATGCCAGCCAACCCCTCCCCTTGCATATGCCTCACTGCTGGTGGTGGTCCAAGATCATGTACCAGTGGGAGCAGACGGCAACAGGCGTGTGTGTGTGTGTGTAGGGGGGGGGGGGGGGGCGTAGATTCGATTTGTGACCTGTGTACGAGCCCACCAGCTTGTCTGAGCAACACTTCAGGGTACTTCTGTTGTCACAGCGAAAGGCGCCTGTGACAATGTCCCCACATAGCTTTTTGTTCTGAGTATTTTTGCTGGCAGCCTTATGCCTTGCAAGACGTTTCCAAACGTTTCCAGATGTTTCCAAGAAGTTTCCAAACCTTTCCAAAAGTTTCCAAGACGTTTCCAAACGTTTCCAGAAGTTTCCAAGAAGTTTCCAGGGTAACGATTAGCATCCAACATCTGCATTCCTCAGCGGGGGCGGGGGTTGCCAATAAAGGTGGGTAAGTGTACCCGCTGACACCCCTGACTGCATGCCCTGGTTTCGGGAGGAACTTGCCCACAGTGCTTGTCCAAAGAAGGTGGGGAAAGGCATTGTTCAGTAGGTGAGAGTGGAACAGTTGTCTGTCTGCACACAGGTGCTGCTTCAGCCCCATGGTGGCCCTCCCATCCCGGGGCGCAGGCATGTCTCGCACGAAGCCTTTCCCGACAGTGACTTGTTGGGGGTGCTCACCGAATCTGATGTGGGAAATGTAGCAGAGGGCCATGCAGCGGCTTTTTCTTACGCATTGAAGCCAGGCTCGAACAGCCTCTACCTTGGACACTCAACTTTCCTGGTGGATTCGCCCATCTTAGCGACACCTGAGTTGCACCATCAAGTGATAGTGCGGCAGATCATCGCTGCCGAGGTCCACGAGCACAGGACTCCTCCCCTGGGACACACCTGAGGTGGATGGGCACAGACAAGAAGTTCGGAGGGAGAGACCGAGGGATCCCACCATTTTATACCCAGTGCTACACATTTGGAGCCGCGGTGAGTGTGATGACCTCTGGCAAGCCTGACCAGTCTCGAGACCTGGAAAGCAGATCCATCCCCGTGGTCTGGTGGCTCAGCCGTGGGGGGTGACCGGGCCCAGTCCTTGTATGCGACCCCCCAGCCATCCGGGTTTTGGGAGATAGTGGTCCCGGTGGTGTGACGGGTTGGACCATGTGGGGTGTTGTGTTTTGTCCCGACTGCCATGCCTCTTGCCCCATTCCGCACCTTGCTTCACGTCCAGAGAATGCTGTGTTGGTTTGACCCCCATACACACATACCCCATGGAGGTATGTATGTAGTAGTGGGTCGCGCGCAAGCACCCCCACCCCCCCCGCAGCGACCCCCACCACCAATAATGGCCTAGTGAATGGGCCGGTACACAACCTGCTGAGGCAGTTTTTCACCTTGGACAGCTCAAAAATCGAAACTTTTTTTTATAATATTGTGACCACACAATATGACCATCCATGGTGTGTAAAGCATGTTTTAGGCCGTATTTACGTGTTTTTCACCCTATTTGGGTATTGGCTGCACGGGGGGGAGGGGGTGTCTCCCAAGGGATTGGTACACAACCTGCTTATGCAGCTTTTCACCCTGGGCAGCTCAAAAAATCGAAGTTTTCGAAATTTATTTTTATCATATTGTGACCACCTAAAATGAGCATCCAAGGTATGTAAAGCATGTTTTAGGCCGTATTTACGTATTTTTCACCCTATTTGGGTATTGGGCGCACGAGGGGGAGGGGGTGTCTCCCAAGGGATTGGTACACAACCTGCTGATGCAGTTTTTCACCCTTGGCAACTGAAAAATTGAAGTTTGCGAAACTTGTTTTTTTGACATTGTGACCACTCAAAATTGACCATCCAAGGTATGTAAAGCATGTTTTAGGCCGTATTTACGTGTTTTTCACCCTATTTTGGTATTGGGCGCACGGGGGGGGGGGTGTCTCCCAAGGGATTGGTACACAACCTGCTGATGCAGCTTTTCACCCTGGGCAGCTCAAAAAATCGAAGTTTTCGAATTATATTTTTATCATATTGTGACCACCTAAAATGAGCATCCAAGGTATGTAAAGCATGTTTTAGGCCGTATTTACGTGTTTTTCACACTTTTTTGGTATTGGGCGCACGAGGGGGAGGGGGTGTCTCCCAAGGGATTGGTACACAACCTGCTTATGCAGCTTTTCACCCTGGGCAGCCCAAAAAATCGAAGTTTTCGAAATTTATTTTTATCATATTGCCACCACCTAAAATGAGCATCCAAGGTATGTAAAGCATGTTTTAGGCCGTATTTACGTATTTTTCACCCTATTTTGGTATTGGGCGCACGGCGGGGGGAGGGGGTGTCTCCCAAGGGATTGGTACACAACCAGCTTCTGCAGCTTTTCACCCTGGGCAGCTAAAGAAAAATCGAAGTTTTCGAATTATATTTTTATCATATTGTGACCACCTAAAATGAGCATCCAAGGTATGTAAAGCATGTTTTTAGGCCGTATTTACGTGTTTTTTACCCTATTTTGGTATTGGGCGCACGGGGGGGGGGGGGTGTCTCCCAAGGGATTGGTACACAACCTGCTGATGCAGCTTTTCACCCTGGGCAGCTCAAAAAATCGAAGTTTTCGAATTATATTTTTATCATATTGTGACCACCTAAAATGAGCATCCAAGGTATGTAAAGCATGTTTTAGGCCGTATTTACGTGTTTTTCACACTTTTTTGGTATTGGGCGCACGAGGGGGAGGGGGTGTCTCCCAAGGGATTGGTACACAACCTGCTTATGCAGCTTTTCACCCTGGGCAGCCCAAAAAATCGAAGTTTTCGAAATTTATTTTTATCATATTGCCACCACCTAAAATGAGCATCCAAGGTATGTAAAGCATGTTTTAGGCCGTATTTACGTGTTTTTCACCCTATTTTGGTATTGGGCGCACGGCGGGGGGAGGGGGTGTCTCCCAAGGGATTGGTACACAACCAGCTTCTGCAGCTTTTCACCCTGGGCAGCTAAAGAAAAATCGAAGTTTTCGAATTATATTTTTATCATATTGTGACCACCTAAAATGAGCATCCAAGCTATGTAAAGCATGTTTTAGGCCGTATTTACGTGTTTTTCACCCTATTTGGGTATTGGGCGCACGAGGGGGAGGGGGTGTCTCCCAAGGGATTGGTACACAACCTGCTTCTGCAGCTTTTCACCCTGGGCAGCCCAAAAAATCGAAGTTTTCGAAATTTATTTTTATCATATTGCCACCACCTAAAATGAGCATCCAAGGTATGTAAAGCATGTTTTAGGCCGTATTTACGTGTTTTTCACCCTATTTGGGTATTGGGTGCACGGGGGGGGGAGGGGGTGTCTCCCAAGGGATTGGTACACAACCAGCTTCTGCAGCTTTTCACCCTGGGCAGCTAAAGAAAAATCGAAGTTTTCGAATTATATTTTTATCATATTGTGACCACCTAAAATGAGCATCCAAGGTATGTAAAGCATGTTTTTAGGCCGTATTTGCGTGTTTTTTACCCTATTTTGGTATTGGGCGCACGGGGGGGGAGGGGGTGTCTCCCAAGGGATTGGTACACAACCTGCTGATGCAGCTTTTCACCCTGGGCAGCTAAAAAAAAATCGAAGCTTTCGAAATTTATTTTTAACATATTGTGACCACCTAAAATGAGCATCCAAGGTATGTAAAGCATGTTTTAGGCCGTATTTACGTGTTTTTCACCCTATTTGGGTATTGGCTGCACGGGGGGGAGGGGGTGTCTCCCAAGGGATTGGTACACAACCTGCTTCTGCAGCTTTTCACCCTGGGCAGCTCAAAAAATCGAAGTTTTCGAAATTTATTTTTATCATATTGTGACCACCTAAAATGAGCATCCAAGGTATGTAAAGCATGTTTTAGGCCGTATTTACGTATTTTTCACCCTATTTGGGTATTGGGCGCACGAGGGGGAGGGGGTGTCTCCCAAGGGATTGGTACACAACCTGCTGATGCAGCTTTTCACCCTGGGCAGCTCAAAAAATCGAAGTTTTCGAAATTTATTTTTATCATATTGCCACCACCTAAAATGAGCATCCAAGGTATGTAAAGCATGTTTTAGGCCGTATTTACGTGTTTTTCACCCTATTTTGGTATTGGGTGCACGGGGGGGGGAGGGGGTGTCTCCCAAGGGATTGGTACACAACCTGCTGATGCAGCTTTTCACCCTGGGCAGCTAAAGAAAAATCGAAGTTTTCGAATTATATTTTTATCATATTGTGACCACCTAAAATGAGCATCCAAGGTATGTAAAGCATGTTTTAGGCCGTATTTACGTGTTTTTCACACTTTTTTGGTATTGGGCGCACGAGGGGGAGGGGGTGTCTCCCAAGGGATTGGTACACAACCTGCTTCTGCAGCTTTTCACCCTGGGCAGCTCAAAAAATCGAAGTTTTCGAAATTTATTTTTATCATATTGCCACCACCTAAAATGAGCATCCAAGGTATGTAAAGCATGTTTTAGGCCGTATTTACGTGTTTTTCACCCTATTTTGGTATTGGGTGCACGGGGGGGGGAGGGGGTGTCTCCCAAGGGATTGGTACACAACCAGCTTCTGCAGCTTTTCACCCTGGGCAGCTAAAGAAAAATCGAAGTTTTCGAATTATATTTTTATCATATTGTGACCACCTAAAATGAGCATCCAAGGTATGTAAAGCATGTTTTAGGCCGTATTTACGTATTTTTCACCCTATTTGGGTATTGGGCGCACGAGGGGGAGGGGGTGTCTCCCAAGGGATTGGTACACAACCAGCTTCTGCAGCTTTTCACCCTGGGCAGCTAAAGAAAAATCGAAGTTTTCGAATTATATTTTTATCATATTGTGACCACCTAAAATGAGCATCCAAGGTATGTAAAGCATGTTTTTAGGCCGTATTTACGTGTTTTTTACCCTATTTTGGTATTGGGCGCACGGGGGGGGAGGGGGTGTCTCCCAAGGGATTGGTACACAACCTGCTGATGCAGCTTTTCACCCTGGGCAGCTCAAAAAAAATCGAAGTTTTCGAATTATATTTTTATCATATTGCGACCACCTAAAATGAGCATCCAAGCTATGTAAAGCATGTTTTAGGCCGTATTTACGTGTTTTTCACCCTATTTGGGTATTGGGCGCACGAGGGGGAGGGGGTGTCTCCCAAGGGATTGGTACACAACCTGCTTATGCAGCTTTTCACCCTGGGCCGCTCAAAAAATCGAAGTTTTCGAATTCTATTTTTATCATATTGTGACCACCTAAAATGAGCATCCAAGGTATGTAAAGCATGTTTTAGGCCGTATTTACGTGTTCTTCACCCTATTTTGGTATTGGGCGCACGGGGGGGGAGGGGGTGTCTCCCAAGGGATTGGTACACAACCTGCTGATGCAGCTTTTCACCCTGGGCAGCTAAAAAAAATCGAAGTTTTCGAATTATATTTTTATCATATTGTGACCACCTAAAATGAGCATCCAAGCTATGTAAAGCATGTTTTAGGCCGTATTTACGTGTTTTTTACCCTATTTTGGTATTGGGCGCACGAGGGGGAGGGGGTGTCTCCCAAGGGATTGGTACACAACCTGCTTATGCAGCTTTTCACCCTGGGCAGCTCAAAAAATCGAAGTTTTCGAAATTTATTTTTAACATATTGCCACCACCTAAAATGAGCATCCAAGGTATGTAAAGCATGTTTTAGGCCGTATTTACGTGTTTTTCACCCTATTTTGGTATTGGGCGCACGAGGGGGGAGGGGGTGTCTCCCAAGGGATTGGTACACAACCTGCTGATGCAGCTTTTCACCCTGGGCAGCTCAAAAAAAATCGAAGTTTTCGAATTATATTTTTATCATATTGTGACCACCTAAAATGAGCATCCAAGCTATGTAAAGCATGTTTTAGGCCGTATTTACGTGTTTTTCACCCTATTTGGGTATTGGGCGCACGGGGGGGAGGGGGTGTCTCCCAAGGGATCGGTACACAACCTGCTTATGCAGCTTTTCACCCTGGGCAGCTAAAAAAATCGAAGTTTTCGAATTCTATTTTTAACATATTGCCACCACCTAAAATGAGCATCCAAGGTATGTAAAGCATGTTTTAGGCCGTATTTACGTGTTTTTCACACTTTTTTGGTATTGGGCGCACGGGGGGGAGGGGGTGTCTCCCAAGGGATTGGTACACAACCTGCTTATGCAGCTTTTCACCCCGGGCCGCTCAAAAAATCGAAGTTTTCGAAATTTATTTTTATCATATTGCCACCACCTAAAATGAGCATCCAAGGTATGTAAAGCATGTTTTAGGCCGTATTTACGTGTTTTTCACCCTATTTTGGTATTGGGCGCACGGGGGGGGGAGGGGGTGTCTCCCAAGGGATTGGTACACAACCTGCTTCTGCAGCTTTTCATCCTGGGCAGCTAAAGAAAAATCGAAGCTTTCGAAATTTATTTTTATCATATTGTGACCACCTAAAATGAGCATCCAAGGTATGTAAAGCATGTTTGTAGGCCGTATTTACGTGTTTTTCACCCTATTTTTGTATTGGGCGCACGGGGGGGAGGGGGTGTCTCCCAAGGGATTGGTACACAACCTGCTGATGCAGCTTTTCACCCTGGGCAGCTCAAAAAAAATCGAAGTTTTCGAATTATATTTTTATCATATTGTGACCACCTAAAATGAGCATCCAAGCTATGTAAAGCATGTTTTAGGCCGTATTTACGTGTTTTTCACCCTATTTGGGTATTGGGCGCACGAGGGGGAGGGGGTGTCTCCCAAGGGATTGGTACACAACCTGCTTATGCAGCTTTTCACCCTGGGCAGCTCAAAAAATCGAAGTTTTCGAAATTTATTTTTAACATATTGTGACCACCTAAAATGAGCATCCAAGGTATGTAAAGCATGTTTTAGGCCGTATTTACGTGTTTTTCACCCTATTTTGGTATTGGGCGCACGGGGGGGGAGGGGGTGTCTCCCAAGGGATTGGTACACAACCTGCTGATGCAGCTTTTCACCCTGGGCAGCTAAAAAAAAATCGAAGTTTTCGAATTATATTTTTATCATATTGTGACCACCTAAAATGAGCATCCAAGCTATGTAAAGCATGTTTTAGGCCGTATTTACGTGTTTTTCACCCTATTTGGGTATTGGGCGCACGGGGGGGAGGGGGTGTCTCCCAAGGGATTGGTACACAACCTGCTTATGCAGCTTTTCACCCTGGGCCGCTCAAAAAATCGAAGTTTTCGAAATTTATTTTTATCATATTGCCACCACCTAAAATGAGCATCCAAGGTATGTAAAGCATGTTTTAGGCCGTATTTGCGTGTTTTTCACCCTATTTTGGTATTGGGCGCACGGGGGGGGAGGGGGTGTCTCCCAAGGGATTGGTACACAACCTGCTGATGCAGCTTTTCACCCTGGGCAGCTCAAAAAAAATCGAAGTTTTCGAATTATATTTTTATCATATTGTGACCACCTAAAATGAGCATCCAAGCTATGTAAAGCATGTTTTAGGCCGTATTTACATGTTTTTTACCCTATTTTGGTATTGGGCGCACGGGGGGGAGGGGGTGTCTCCCAAGGGATTGGTACACAACCTGCTTGCAGCTTTTCACCCTGGGCAGCTCAAAAAATCGAAGTTTTCGAAATTTATTTTTAACATATTGTGACCACCTAAAATGAGCATCCAAGCTATGTAAAGCATGTTTTAGGCCGTATTTGCGTGTTTTTCACCCTATTTTGGTATTGGGCGCACGAGGGGGAGGGGGTGTCTCCCAAGGGATTGGTACACAACCTGCTTATGCAGCTTTTCACCCTGGGCAGCTCAAAAAATCGAAGTTTTCGAATTATATTTTTAACATATTGCCACCACCTAAAATGAGCATCCAAGGTATGTAAAGCATGTTTTAGGCCGTATTTACGTGTTTTTCACACTTTTTTGGTATTGGGCGCACGGCGGGGGAGGGGGTGTCTCCCAAGGGATTGGTACACAACCTGCTTATGCAGCTTTTCACCCTGGGCAGCTCAAAAAATCGAAGTTTTCGAAATTTATTTTTATCATATTGTGACCACCTAAAATGAGCATCCAAGGTATGTAAAGCATGTTTTAGGCCGTATTTACGTGTTTTTCACCCTATTTTGGTATTGGGCGCACGGGGGGGGAGGGGGTGTCTCCCAAGGGATTGGTACACAACCTGCTTCTGCAGCTTTTCATCCTGGGCAGCTAAAAAAAAATCGAAGCTTTCGAAATTTATTTTTATCATATTGTGACCACCTAAAATGAGCATCCAAGGTATGTAAAGCATGTTTGTAGGCCGTATTTACAGATTCTTCACCCTATTTTTGTATTGGGCGCACGGGGGGGAGGGGGTGTCTCCCAAGGGATTGGTACACAACCTGCTTATGCAGCTTTTCACCCTGGGCAGCTCAAAAAATCGAAGTTTTCGAATTATATTTTTAACATATTGCCACCACCTAAAATGAGCATCCAAGGTATGTAAAGCATGTTTTAGGCCGTATTTACGTGTTTTTCACCCTATTTTGGTATTGGGCGCACGGGGGGGGAGGGGGTGTCTCCCAAGGGATTGGTACACAACCTGCTTCTGCAGCTTTTCATCCTGGGCAGCTAAAAAAAAATCGAAGCTTTCGAAATTTATTTTTATCATATTGTGACCACCTAAAATGAGCATCCAAGGTATGTAAAGCATGTTTGTAGGCCGTATTTACAGATTCTTCACCCTATTTTTGTATTGGGCGCACGGGGGGGAGGGGGTGTCTCCCAAGGGATTGGTACACAACCTGCTGATGCAGCTTTTCACCCTGGGCAGCTCAAAAAAAATCGAAGTTTTCGAATTATATTTTTATCATATTGTGACCACCTAAAATGAGCATCCAAGCTATGTAAAGCATGTTTTAGGCCGTATTTACGTGTTTTTCACCCTATTTGGGTATTGGGCGCACGAGGGGGAGGGGGTGTCTCCCAAGGGATTGGTACACAACCTGCTTCTGCAGCTTTTCACCCTGGGCAGCTCAAAAAATCGAAGTTTTCGAAATTTATTTTTAACATATTGTGACCACCTAAAATGAGCATCCAAGGTATGTAAAGCATGTTTTAGGCCGTATTTACGTGTTTTTCACCCTATTTTGGTATTGGGCGCACGGGGGGGGAGGGGGTGTCTCCCAAGGGATTGGTACACAACCTGCTGATGCAGCTTTTCACCCTGGGCAGCTCAAAAAAAATCGAAGTTTTCGAATTATATTTTTATCATATTGTGACCACCTAAAATGAGCATCCAAGCTATGTAAAGCATGTTTTAGGCCGTATTTACGTGTTTTTCACCCTATTTGGGTATTGGGCGCACGAGGGGGAGGGGGTGTCTCCCAAGGGATTGGTACACAACCTGCTTATGCAGCTTTTCACCCTGGGCAGCTAAAAAAATCGAAGTTTTCGAAATTTATTTTTATCATATTGCCACCACCTAAAATGAGCATCCAAGGTATGTAAAGCATGTTTTTAGGCCGTATTTACGTGTTTTTCACCCTATTTTGGTATTGGGCGCACGAGGGGGGAGGGGGTGTCTCCCAAGGGATTGGTACACAACCTGCTTCTGCAGCTTTTCACCCTGGGCAGCTAAAAAAAAATCGAAGTTTTCGAATTATATTTTTATCATATTGTGACCACCTAAAATGAGCATCCAAGGTATGTAAAGCATGTTTTAGGCCGTATTTACGTGTTTTTTACCCTATTTTGGTATTGGGCGCACGGGGGGGAGGGGGTGTCTCCCAAGGGATTGGTACACAACCTGCTTATGCAGCTTTTCACCCTGGGCAGCTCAAAAAAAATCGAAGTTTTCGAATTATATTTTTATCATATTGTGACCACCTAAAATGAGCATCCAAGGTATGTAAAGCATGTTTTAGGCCGTATTTACGTATTTTTCACCCTATTTGCGTATTGGGCGCACGAGGGGGAGGGGGTGTCTCCCAAGGGATTGGTACACAACCTGCTGATGCAGCTTTTCACCCTGGGCAGCTCAAAAAAATCGAAGTTTTCGAAACTTGTTTTTTTGACATTGTGACCACTCAAAATTGACCATTCAAGGTATGTAAAGCATGTTTTAGGCCGTATTTACATGTTTTTCACCCTATTTGGGTATTGGCCGCACGGGGGGTGGGGGGGTCTCTCAAGGGATTGGTACACAACCTGCTGATGCAGTTTTTCACCCTTGGCAACTCAAAAATTGACCTTTTCGAAACTTGTTTTTTTTGATATTGTGATCACCTAAAATGACCATCCAAGGTATGTAAAGCATGTTTTAGGCCCTATTTACATGTTTCTCACCCTTTTTGGGTCTTGGCCGCAGGGGGGGGAGACTCCCAAGGGATTGGTACACAACCTGCTGATGCAGTTTTTCACCCTGGGCACCTCAAAAATAGAAGTTTTCGAAACTTTTTTTTTGATATCGTCATCACCAAAAATGATCATCCAAGGTATGTAAAGCATGTCTTGGGCCGTATTTATGTCGTTTTTTCCCAAATTTGTGTGCGTGTTGCTTGGAGTAGATTCTCTGCAAGGTGGACTTGCCAAAGGCAATAGAATTTTTGCAAAACATTTTTTTGGATATTGTGACCACTTACAATGATGAAATATGCTATGTAAAGCATGTTTTAGACCCTCATTGTGCCTTTTTCACCCTATTTGGGTGTTGGGGGGGGGGGGGCTCCCGAGGGGTCTGGGGCATAACTTGCTCATGCGGTTTTCCTGCCTCGGCAACTCAAAAATGGAATCACCTCGCAAAGGTTGTTAGATCAGAGCCAGGCAGGCGTATATAGGGGAAAGGGCCACATACCCCCCCATTTTGGGCCTTTTTTGGCCTATTCGCGTGAATTGTTAGTTTAACCCCTTGTAAAATCATTATTTTGTCCAATAAACGCATCCCCCGATGAATTTTTTGTCCGCACCCCCTCAACTTGAAACCCACTTTTTTGAGGTTATGAGGGAGGGGGGTCAAAAATGTCGAAAATGTCGAAAAAAATGACCCCCCCCCTTTTTTGGTCGAAAATCAGGAAACTTTTGGTTTTTTTCGATTTTGAGCCGAAAAAGTGTTTCCGGGTCCCAACTCCATGGGGTTTGTATGGGGCGGAGTGGGACGAGCGCTGATGCAGTCTATGCACTTTTCAGCCATTTTTGGTATGTTGGCGGTTTTGGCAACCTCGTTGACCCCGTGGTACCCACTCTGAGGGGTGTGAGTGGGGATGTTGTGACAGTACATGCCTGCTAGGATACGGAAGGATGTCTTTTGCAGTCCGTAGCCTTGCTGAGAGCTGGTCACAACCCGTGCCAAAGACACGAAATGACTGTTTCCACCAATAATGGCCCAGTGAATGGGCCGGTTCACAACCTGCTGGGGCAGTTTTTCACCTTGGACAGCTCAAAAATTGAAACTTTTTTTATGATATTGTGACCACATGATATGACCATGCATGGTATGTGAAGCATGTTTTAGGCTGTATTTACGTGTTTTTCACCCTATTTTGGTATTAGGTCCGGGGGGGGGGGGGGGGTCTCCCAAGGGATTGGTACACGACCTGCTTATGTAGTTTTTCACCCTGGGCAGCTCAAAAAATCGAAGTTCTCGAAACTTGTTTTTATGACATTGTGAACACCTAAAATCACCATCCAAGGTATGTAAAGCATGTTTTAGGCCGTATTTACGTGTTTTTCACCCTATTTGGGTATTAGGTCGGGGGGGGGGGGGGGTTCTCCCCAGGGATTGGTACACAACCTGCTGATGCAGCTTTTCACCCTGGGCAGCTCAAAAAATCGAAGTTTAGGAAACTTGTTTTTTTGATATTGTGACCACCTAAAAGGAGCATCCAAGCTATGTAAAGCATGTTGTAGGCCGTATTTACATGTTTTTCACCCTATTTGGGTATTGGGCGCACGGGGGGGAGGGGGTGTCTCCCAAGGGATTGGTACACAATCTGCTTGTGCAGCTTTTCACCCTGGGCAGCTCAAAAAATCGAAGTTTTCGAAATTTATTTTTATCATATTGCGACCACCTAAAATGAGCATCCAAGGTATGTAAAGCATGTTTTAGGCCGTATTTATGTTTTTTTCCCCTATTTTGTGTGTGCGTTGCTTGGAGTACACGCGAGGTGGACTTGCCAAAGGCAATAGAAATTTCCGAAGCTGATTTGTTTCACATTTTGACCATGCAAAATTATCAACCGTCCTATGTAAAGCATGTTGTAGCCCTTTTTTTATGTCTTTTTCATGCTATTTGGGTGTTGGGGGGGGGGGGGGGGGCTCTCAAGGGGTCTAGGGCATACCTTGCTCATGCAGTTTTTCAGCCTCGGCAGCTCAAAAATGGAATATCCTGAAGCTGATTTTTTTGATATTTTGACCATCCAAAATTATCAAATATCCTATGTAAAGCATGTTGTAGCCCCTTTTTATGTCCTTTTCACCCTATTTGGGTGTTGCAGGGGGGGGGGCTCTCAAGGGGTCTAGGGCATACCTTGCTTATGCAGTTATGACCTGCTTATGCAGTTTTCCAGCCTGGGCGGGTCAAAAATGGAATTTCCCGAAGCTGATTTTTTTGATACTTTGACCATCCAAAATTATCAAATATCCTATGTGAAGCATGTTGTAGCCCCTTTTTACTTTTTTTTTCACCCTATTTGGGTGTTGCAGGGGTGGGGCTCCCAAGGGGTCCATAGCGCAACCTGCTTATGCAGTTTTCCAGCCTCGGCAGCTCAAGAATGGTCGTCCCTCTCCCCTCTTCGAGGTGCCTTGCCGAAGGCAATAGAATTTCATTTTCCCCCCAACCGCCATTTTCGGCCGGCGGGAACTCACCCGCCAGGGGGCCATCCGCATTACGCATCCGGCACACGACGTTGCCATGTGCCCATTGCAGCAGTACATCCGGCCGTCCTGAACCCGCTTGTACCGTCGGGCTGCGACGGCGACTACCCCCCTACGTCTCCAAGGGCTTAACTTGGCACAATCCCCCACCCCTTCACACCAATGCGGCCATCAGTGTGCCATCAGTCGTGAGGGTAACGCAAGGGATCCCTTGCAGGAGGGGATCCTCTGCAGGGATGCATTGGAAGGGAAGGGACCTCAGAGCCCAGAAGTGGTTAGATAGGTAGCTGCTGCACAAAATGGGGGGCACTACGACAATCAACGGGGACTCAACTTTAACCGAACCCCTGCAACCACAGATAAGAACCCAGGTGGTTTGGCTTGTGCGATCAGGCAATGAAGTCCCAGAATCCGTTCGTGATCTTATGCAGGCGTGGAGGAGGTTGCCAAAGCGGTTGGGGGCGGTTACTGTCGGTTACAAATGCCCTGGAAGCCGGCACTTAGCGCCAGGGAGACAGTGGCTGGCCACAGGCTGGGCCCGGAGTTGGAGCGGGGGTGCCACCTCCCCTTTCAATGCACCTCTGGAGGAAATACATATTGAGCAGACGCGCAACCCACAAACACAGGGAAGGTCCACAGATTGGGTGTCCTGCACCTCTGCCTCTCCCCTCAGGGCAACGTGAAGGCCCGGGCTCAGGACCTGGGGGAATGCCCCTCGATGCCGACGGTCCTGACGTCGCGGGTGTACCGCGCCATGTGCCTCGAGGCGTACAAGTTCTTTGTCCCCGGCCTGAGCGCGCACGTCGCCGAGATCCTGGTGCGGCGCATGGCGGTGTACGACACGCGGGGCCGCGTCAGCGCCGAGGCGAAGCGGCTGCCGTTCTTCTACGTGACCTACAACGAGTTCGTGGGGCTGATGTCCGACTTCGCAGCGGCGTGGCTCGAGAGCCTCAAAGCCTCGGAGCTGCGCGCCTTCTTCGCGGTCATGGCCCGGCAGTTCTTGACGGAGGACCGGTGGGCGGGGCTGTCCGAGCCGCCGGTGCACACGGACCGGAACGGTGCGGCGGCGGCCGCCGCCGCGGCGTTGGCCGCCGCCGTGGCACTGGTCGCGGCCCCAGGGCCCTTCAGCCCCGACACGCCGAAGGCTCCGGCCTCCCGGAGCGACTGCCGGAAGGAAAGCCTTGCCCCGCCAAGTCCGAGCACGTCGACGGCGAAGCGAGGTGTCTTCTCTTGCCGGGCGTCGGCCAACAAGTGCCCCCTCCCCCCCCGCGGCACCAAGTAGGGGTTGCCAGTCCAGGGTAGTGCTTGGTGTTCGGCCTCCGGGACGGGTATGGGTATGGGTATGCTGAAACCCTTCAGCCACTGACTCTGGCCGTACTTACCATGGCCGCACGGGGGGCACTCCTGGTCGGGACCTGACGGAAAAGGTGCTGGGTTTGGGTCAACGAAGGGGGGTCCCCCCCCCCCCTACAGCCCTCTGGTTTGCATTTGTCTGTTTTTTAATTAGGTCACACCCCCCCTACAGCCCCCCAAACTGTCGAACACCCCTCGGGGTCACACATTGGCTGGCGGCCGCCCCCGTGCACGGCCGGTCTTGTGGGTGCCTCTGCAGGCTCGTGAGGCTTCCGGGGTCCGCCACTGCCGCTCGCCAGGAGACGGGTGCACCGGATACCTTACCTCAGGCTGTGTCAATTCACAGTGGCGGCGGCCGGGCACACACACCACTGGCTCCACTCGCCGGGGCACGTGTTGCTGCACTTACACAGTGGTTGCGGGCAACCCTCACACCCGGCCGGTGAGATCCCAACAGGTCGGCATAGGGCCACGGGCGCGCCCCTCCAGCCGACTCCTGGTCACTCTGTGGCTGGGAGGGGGTGGAGTTGAGCCAGTTAGGACCATCCAGGGCACCTCACGACAGTAGACCATCGCCGTCATGTCCCTGGGCTACGGGCCACTGCGGGGGGAGAGCGACGGATGTGTGATGGCGGCTTCGCCACTAGCCCTTGGCCCGAAGTAGATTTGGAGGGCTCAGCCCGGCAGAGGGCACCACACACAAGCATGGGAGGGCTCCGCCCGGCAGAGGGCACCACCCACAAGCTTCAGTGCAGGGGGAGCAGAACCACTTGTGCCAATCACCGTGGGGAGTCGGCTCCCCTTTCTTCATTCATATGTGTCCCTTGTGTCCTTGTAAAAGCTCCTGTGGTGGCCTGCTAGAGGGAAACGTGGTGGGCCGTGCCGAGGAGGTCTCTTTGAGCTCAACGCCCCCCCCCGGCAGGGTGTGTGGGCAGCTACAACCACCATTGCAATGGTGAGGAGGATGGAGTGGAGGCCTCCGTTGTTGTATGTGAACCCTTGAAGCCACTGTGTCTCTGCCACACTGGAAATCAGCCAGAAGTGCGTAAAACAGCAACCCAAAAACGAGCGCGCGGTGCTATGCGCGTTTGTTTTCCCCCTAGGGCTGTAAGTGGCCCGCTGCTTCGCACTGTTTGTTCATTTGCTCATTGTCCCCACTTGATCAGGAGAGGAGGACCACGTGCTGGGTCACCATGTGGGTCCCGTGAGGGGAGGGTCGTTCGCCATGTGTCAACCTGCAGCGAGAGTGCAAAGGTTGTGCTAGGGGTGGGGCGGGGGGGGGGTCCGTTGCCCGTCCGGAGCCATTTCTGTTGGGGGTGGGCGGGGGGGGGGGGGCAGCAAAAAGTCTGCTCCCTCTGTTTCCTGGCCCCCAACAACGAACCAGCCCACGGCCTGCACACTTGCTTTGTGGTGGCTGAAATTTGGGCCAACAATGACTTGGGGGGGGATGGGTGGGGGGGTATGATGGCAAAAAATGTGTACCTAAAAAAAGACCTCTCATTTTTGGCTTTCTATTCAAAATTTCATTTTTCCCTAGAGGAAAACTTTTTTGGTTTTGGGTGGGTGGGTGGGTGGGTGGGTGGGTGGGTGGGTGGTTTGGCCTGGGGGTGTCGGGGTCCCCTGGAACATCCTCCCCCCCCGCCCGCCCCCGCCCTGTGGATAAGCACATCCTTGTGCCAATCACAATCTCCTAGTGAGCCTGGCTTTAGCACAGTACTGTGGGGGTCTCATATGGGTTGTTTTTGGTGTATCCCTGAGAACAAGTGGCCAGTGTCTCAGCCCACTAGACAGTGAGTGGGACAGTCCATTGAGGTTTCCATGATTTCCACTGTCACAAGGGCCCCTGTGGGACCTGTGGGGGGTAACCTTCTTGAGTGTCCCAAGTGGCCCGGTGCCCCTAGATGGCCGCCAGAGGCGAATGTAGCCAGCGGCCCACCCTGTCAATCAGTCACTCAGTCGGTCCTCCAGGGGGTAGCAAGGGACCCTTCTCGGAGGGGGCGTGTGACCCTTAGCCTATGGCTTAGGAGTACAGGGACAGGGTCCAAGCCTCATTGTGTGAGGGTCTACAGTGGGACCAGTCCAACATGAGGGCCACCCTGCCATCACCCAGCATGTGCATGGCATCCACCCCGGCGGTCATGTAAATGGACCCGCCCAGTCCAGTGGCAGCCACCATGAAGCAACATGGTTAGGAATAGGCCCAGTAGTATGGTTGGGCAACCAGAAATCATTTGCTGTGCAGGGGGGGGGGGACTTTCGAGCCCCAGGATGGTGGGGAAGGGGGGTTCAGAAAATGGGCTCCCGAGTCTAAGAGTACCCTATGCTGATGGATGGGGGGAAAATTGAAAAACTACTTGTTTGTGTTCAAAATGATCAGCGCGTCACTGGGATCCTTTTGAAGTGTGTATGTTGGGGTACCCACCAACCTCCCCCCGGTGCCCTCTCAGACCGAGACAGACTAAGCATAGTCAGGGGGCGGGCTAGGGAGCCCATGGTGGGTGGAGGGGTTGGAAAAGGGGGCTCGAAAGCCCCCCCCCCTACCCCCGCAACCCAATTTTCTCCCCACCTCGTTTCACCCGTCTAGCGCAAAGGCGGCAGTGGCACCCCCCCCCCCCCCCCCCCCACAGGCCTCAAGGACCCAAAGAGGCAACGAGGATCCTCCAAGCATGTGTGGTAGCATGGCCCAATCGGGCCTGGCGTGGAGGTGGCCTGGCAAAAGGTTCAACCCAATACACATACCCATACCCGCGGCACCCAAGTCCCCCTCCCCCACCGCTCCAAAGCCCCGTGTCCCCCGAGGCTCCAAAGCACCCCACCAAAGATCACAAATCAAAGACTTCGAACTTCGGTCCACCGACAACGCAGTGTTCGGCAGCGGCAGTCCTGGTGACAGCGCACTATGGTGTTGGTGCTGCAGGGGAGAGGGGCCTTGGGGACACGGGTGAGGGGGGCTTTCGAGGCACGAGGGGGTGGGGGCTACATCATGCCAGCGCACGGTGGAGCAGGGGGGAGGATGAGGGTGCTGGCTGCTGGCTGCTGGCTGCTGGCTGCTGGCTGCTGGCTGCTGACTGCTTGCTTCCCTGCTGCTGCTGCTGCTGCTGCTGCTGCTGCTGCTGACGGAGCAAGGCACATTGATGGCACTGATAGTGACAACGGACGGCCCATGAATGGACAGTGGATGATGAAGGCCATGGGGAGCAGGCACAGTGGAGGTTTCAGTGGGGCGTTGCGACCAGACCAGATTGATGCCCCCGGTACCTCATCAATTCCATCATCCCCCTCATATATATTGTCTGCTGCTGCTGCATGTCAACCGCCTTCGTCAACCGACAGCAGCGTTGGGCTAACTGATCGCAGTAGCCGGAGTCTATCCATTGTAGAGAGCGATGGCGACCAATATGCACCGCCCCCCCCCCCCCTCCCCCGATTGGATCCCCCCCCCCCCCGATCCTTGGGCCAATCAACAATTTTCTCTGGCGCCCAAGGTGCTAATTTGTCTAGACCCAAATGTTTCTTTCTGAGGGCGGCAGTTGAATGGACAGCATGTAATGAAGGCTGGGGATCAGAACGCTTGGAGGCTCATGCGGACATGGCAGCCGGACTGTGGTGCGGCTGTGTTTGCTGCAGATTTGTGCACGGGCAGGGCACCCGAGGCTGCGGGGAGCCCTGATGCCGCGGAAGTGGCGAGGCCAGTGGGCTCAGAAGTGAAGAGTGTGGGCGGCCCAAGAGCTGCGGTGGGCGCTGAACGAGCCTGTGGCGCCTCGGAGGTGCACACCCGCACCGCTGGTGCATCACCAAGTCGGGCTTCGGAGCGCGGCACGTGCAGTGACTCCGATGAGTATGAGGCCGCAGGTTTGCAATTGAGTGACGCTGACCCCAACCCTTGCTCCTCATGCTCCTCCCCCCCGTTCGCCGGCTGATCGGCGTGTGAGTTAGAGGAGTCCCCCTCAAAACACCGTGAGACACGACCTGCGGCGTTCTTTTAGCGCCCCTTGTCACCAGCACCAGTGTTTCCGCCAGCATTCACACACGCAGAGGGGCGCACCCGGTACCACACCAGGGGCTCCTCCTCCAGGGGTCCCCCTGGCAGGCAGTGTAATGCGCTGTATAAAGCCATACTGCACCCGTTTATCCATCTCCTCCTCCTCCGCCCCCCCCCAAGGGCTCGTTTTAACAACTCGGCACCACTGGGGGTGGGGGCTGGGGGGGGGGGGGTGGTCCCCCAACCCCCCCCCCCCAACCCCTGAAAAGATTTGGCCAAGTTTTCTTCCGCGCCTTCGGCCAATGCAAAATTTTCTTTGGCGCCAATTAGTTTAGACCCAAAAGTTTCTTCGGCGCCACTGGGGAGGGGGGGGGGGCTGGACACCCCCGCGCACCCGCCCTTGGAAGGATCCCTGCCCCACCCCACCCCACCGTCACAGGGATGTGTTGCGCTCCACTCCGCCGGGGTCGCCCAGGGTCTGGGGTGGCCTTGTAGCCCCAGCATCAGCACAAGGTGAGAAAGCTGAGGAAAGGACAGGCCAAAAATAAAAATACAAAAAAAGAGGCACACGCACTTCCAAAAGATGCTCCGTTTTCGGATACAGTTGACCAATTTTTGCAGGAGAAAGCCATAGTTTCTGGTTCATCTTTGACATCTGTGGCTTCTAGTACCTCTACCTCCAGTTCTGGGTCTACTTCCAACTCCATTTCTAGTCACAGCTCTGGGTCTGGGGAATAGGTCTTTGACTGTCCATGGGTGCACATGTTTGCATTGCAGGGATGGATATGATACTGCCACAATTATTTTGGTGGGGGTGGGGAGGGGTTGGGGGGGCTGAGGACCCCTGAAATGACGAAATGACGATTGCGAAATTGCAAATTTCCACTGCTTTTTTTCCTTTGCAGGTATGCCTCACCATTGCATGAAGTGCCGCTGCGAACGTCTCATGAATCTGCCAAAATAAGGTTGTCCAGGTTATGCACTCCTTCCACAGCATTGTCATCACTTCTGGGCACTCATGTCTTTGCACTTTTGCCCTTGTTGCTGCAAGGTATTCATCTGCCAGCTCAGTCACATGGTCACCAATGGTCCCTGGACATCAAGTGAGTCTATTTGTCATGTACTGTTCTTATCTACTTGTTGCCTGCAGGACATGAAAATGTTGTGCCCCTTTGGGCTTGCTTCTGTGAAATGTGGCTGTCATAAGTGACAGGGTACGGTTTTGTTGCGTTCCGATTTCTGTTGTTGTTGGTATGTTCTGGTATTGTGCTTGTTTTCCCAAAATAGATGCAACGCAAAAAGCAGGCAAGAAGCCATGGACACCTGATCGTTGTCCACATCCCGCACCCAAATGTCAAACAAGGACTGCTTGCAACAGCCGCAACCAACGCCACAAGAAGAAGGCTGCTGCTGGTGTACCTGCTGTACCTGCTTTGACTGCAACTACACCACAGCAGCAGAGGCAAGCAAATGTGACAGCATTGGCTGCTCTCGCTGCTGCATTCATGGTGACTAAAAACAAAACGAAAAGAAGTCGCTGATCGCAGTGGAGACTTTGTGGGGCAAAGTGGTCCCTGATATTGTAGGGGCCTAGCAGTTTTTTTGGTCTGGCAAAAGAACTCTTTTTTTGCAGGCAACAAGGAAGAGCAGGAGGCCGCTTGTACTGCGCAAGTTTTTTTCAATTTCTGGTGTACAGTAGTGGCAAACAAACAGCTTCAGCTGTCCTTGCGGTTGTTTGGTGCAGTTATTGTATTGTCCTGTCCATCCAGTGCGGATGCAGAGCATGCAATTCTGCACTGAACAGCATTGCAACAGCCCGGAGACACTTGATGTCATGGGACAACATTCGCATGCACCTGATTGGTAAACAGGACACCCTTGCTGCAGATGAATACCCTGTTGCGTGTGCAGCTTCTGCATGGGCAACAGCTGCCTCTAGGGACCGCAGGCGCTTTCGAGGCAGCAAACACAAGGTTCGCAGCGGCAAGGGCAAAAAGTGCAAGGTTCCTACTTTTCTCATTTGTGATGACAATGCTTTGGAGGAGATGTCCAGGCCTGGTGCCCCTCCTGATGCAGATTCATCTTCCAGCAGCAGCCAGTCATCCAGTTCGTCCAGTGACTCATCCAGCTTGGAGGTTGAGGCTGAAATGGAACGCATTTTTGGAAAATGTGTGAAAAAGAATGCAGAAAACACTGTTCACATTGTTTGTTGGGTTGCAGCAATGACCTACGTCCAGTGCTTTGTCTTGTATCTCAGAGAGGAGGGACCCAGGGCTGTGACTGCACTGTACTTTGGTTGGCCAGCATTTCGTAATCGTCATTTCGTCATCGGGGGGGCGGGGGGGCTGGGGGGGACCCCCCCCATTATATCCATCCCTATTGCATTGCATGAAATACTTGCTCTTTCACAGTCACCCTGATGTATGTGTTCTCAGTCAGCGTCAAATTGCCTTGTTGGGGTGATTGTCCTCGGCTGTGGGTGTCCTTCTTGCTCTGTGCTCAATACAGTACCATGACTCCATACCATTACTCAGGAACCGTTGCTCGGGGGGGGGGGGGGGCTTTATTCGCATCCCTGGGGGAGCCTGAGACGACCTGACAGGTCTGCCATAGTACCTTTGGGAAAGGCGCTCCAGGAACCGCCAGACTGGTGGCGGACACACTCCCATCCCATCCCATTCCATATCCTCCTCCTCGGGTGTATGGGTATCGGTACACAAACCTGCCCAGGCGGTATAGTGCGCCATACAAGCACGGAAGCATCTCTCACATTTTCTCTTCCGCCTCAACCCGCCCCGCCCCCGCTCTCCCTCCCCAACCTCCCGTCATCCCACTCTTTTTGGATCCCCCTTCCTCCTGGTCCTGCTCCTCAATCACCATCCTCATTCTCTCCCCAAGTGCCGGCCCCTCCAGTGGCGGGGTACGTTTTATGCCAAAACAGCAGCAGTGGGCCTGGCCTTGCGTGCTCCCCGTCCTGCGCAGCACGGGCTGAAGGCCGGGCCGTGTTGCCCACCGATGTGTTCGTGGTGGTTTCCCTCTGGTTGCTTGGGGAGCGCGCCTGTAACATGGGGGCAGATGCATACGAGTCACGGCGTAGGCCCATAACTGTTCTGCAGATCATCGAAAACCAAGAGCTACATGTCAACACGCAGCTGACGGGTAGCCAGACGCCCAGGGCGCATGTGTTTGGCAAGGGTGTAGGCAAAAGGTGGCAGGAGGAGGATGACGAGGAGGAGGAGGAGGATGACGAGGAGGAGGAGGAGGAGGAGGAGGAGGAGGAGGAGGAGGAGGAGGAGCAGGAGGAAGAGGACGAGCAGAAGGAGGAGGAGGAGGAGGAGGAGGAGGTCGGCACCCGCATTGTCGTGGAGGAAAGCCTGTGGTATTCTCTGCAGGTTTACAGGTGCACAGCAAATGGATATCAGAGAGAACGTCAGTGCGGCGCCGGCTGTACCGCAAATTGGCTGAAGCAAAGTGTGTCCTGACCTGACGTCATCTGCTTGGCGGTGCTCAGATCGTGTGATCCTTTGAGGGCCGTCTGTTTGTCTTTGTCGGTTTGAATAGTGTCCAACGGCCATTGGGTGCCCTCCAACCGCCGTGGTTGCCCCCCAAATCGCTGTTGGTTGCCCTCGCATCGCCTTTTGTTGTGCTCCGAAATGGACGTGCAGGGGATGGCAGAATGCAACCCCAAGCCGAATCGCAGTGGTGTAGTGCCACCACATCCCAATTTTTCGCAACGCATGTCGCCCTCCCCGCAGACCATCAGCGGCATCTCTTGAGACTTAGGGCCGCGCTGGTGGCTAG